>WOGO01000027.1:0-39743 GCA_015342085.1 Leptinotarsa defecta
AATATTCAATTGCTGAAATTTCATGATACAGAAAATTTTCTTTGAACGAAATCCATAGTGCATACCGACGAAGAGCTGCCGTACGCATTGTGCCTATTTTTCGAGTAAATCTATTATAAGTTTTGTATTACATGAAAGATAGGGTCACAATCTATTTTGTTTTTTCAGTTCTCCTTATGTGACACAGTGAATCGCTTGAATATGTTTGAATGGAGAATTGCAATAATCTTCCATTCATCATCCTCATAAATGAATCGCTGAAGATTAGTTAAATTTGAAAAATGTTCTTAGGAAGTTCATTCGACATAAACACAGTTCTCCAACTGAAAGAGTTCTCAAACAGTGAAGTTGGAGTATACTAAGTTGAACCTAAAAACGATGAGCAGCTACAGTTCGTTGCGTATTCCTGATATATACCGCTCACAGTGGAATCAAATGTGCCAAGTCACTTGAACACTTCCCGTGAAAGAATCTAAGGAAGAGAGACAAATTCTCAACCATTATTCGATGTTCCAGACAATCAAGTTTGCAAAAGATGTTCGCGTCTCCAATCAGGTGGATGGCTCATTTCAGGATGGAATCTAGAAGCTTCAGGGTATGTTTAGGGGCGGAGCTCCTTACATGAGAATAATACTCCAAAGAAGGTCTGACCTGAGCTTTACAAATCATCAAAAGTTGTGAGGTAAGTGCTTCGCGACTTTGTTCGTCGATAATATTTGAAAATTTGAGTCATTCGATATTGTGGACAATGAAGTTACCAAATTCGAAAATTTCAGTACTGGGATGATTGATTTGTAGAAAGTCAATGGTGTTCGCAAGTGGAGAGAATATGGAGAGCATATGAATTTAGGGATCTTCTGTGATATCATTTCAAACCACATAAAATCAAAGTTTTGGAGTTCCAGCATTTTCTCTCGTTGCCATGAGATATCGCTTCCGATAAAAAGAAATATCCCAAATTTACATCTGACTCTTGAGTGAAAATCATAACCGGGATATAGAAAATTGACGAAGTTTGTTGAATCACTGACTTTGGTTTCTGTGAGTGCAAGAATATGGGAACTAGTTGCTTGCAGATGTTGGTGCACTGAGTTAATGCTTGAGTTGAGTCCTCTGATGTTACAGAAATCAATTTTGAAGTTTCTAGTGGACTGATTCCCTGTGGAAGACCCTGTTGACTGTCAGAAATAGTGGTTTTTGAATAAATTCTGCAGGATGATGCCCTCGAATAAGTTCCCACCCGATAATCCGATTGGGGAGCTATTTTACCTACTGAGTATTTTGACTCTAGGGGCGTCATCATGTAATTCTTTCTTGTATGTCCACCCTATATTGTGTAACTTTTCTGTGAAATATTTTTTATTCAATTCCATAACGGATGTCTGAAGTAAAAACTGAATAGAAGAAGATGTTTTTTGAATGAATCAATGTTCATATGGAAGTAGCTGTTTAGAAAAGACTTTTTCTTCCAATTTATATCTGAAACTAACTTCTATACATGACCTACACATCCTCGTGGAGGGTTCATTTTCAAATAAATTGCTCTCCTCCTTCCTTCGGTAGTTTTGTTCATTTTTGGTATGACAATGGAAAAGTATACAGCAAACTTTTCCCAAATATATATAATGTACAATGATCTCAAGGAATGAATAAGTAGAGTATACTTTTTTTCATTCCAGTCTTCATTTCTCAATGTCCATTGGATCGGCCTTGTTTTAATTTTGATACACAATGACTTAATTATACAATAAATGAGGAATATGTAAACACAAACAGGGTATGAATACTCAATGAATGGCCGTAGCCAGGAAATTAGATTTCGTCTGGAAAACCTGGCGTCTTGATGAAGTTCGTCACACTTCAACTCAGACAAAACATTGTGAGTGGAGCAGTGCCTTCTGCTAGATGTTGTTAACTGATGTAATGAGAGTCAAAATAGTGTTGACTATTGTCTTCATTTTGTTTTTGTGTGCACACGGATGGGAACCATATCTGGATAAATTTGATCGAATGCAAGAGGTCAAAAGGCTGTAAGTAGAAATATATATTATGACTTCATCGAGAATTGGACTGTGGAACATGATTTGTATCTATTTATTCCTGTCAAGAATGATATTTTGTATTTGTTTTTTTTTTTTAATCACCAAATTCGTCTTATTTCAAACTTTCATCTTCATTAATCGAATGGATGGAACTTTATGAATTCTATTAGATCATGCTTTCGATACCCTGGAGTATAAAAAACTTCTCGATGTAACAGAGTTCTATGGCTGCAGAGGAATAACATCAGAATTACTGAAATCCTATTCATTAGGTAGAATCCAGCGAATGCGAATTGACGGAATTATAAGTGAGCCAAGAGTAACTGAATGTGATGTACCGCTAAGGACTGTGCTCGGACCTATAGTTTTTACAATGCACATGAATAAACTACTAGAAAATGAACCACAAGGTTACATCGCTTCCTTTGCGGACATAACTATTCAGTATACTCGAAGTACATGGGAAGGAGTCAAAACCATAGCAGAAAATGACCTTGAGAATTTGAAGAAATTGTTTGATGACATGAGCCTCACCCTAAATTTCAAAAAAAAAACAAAATGTTCATCCTACAGCTGTAACATAAAAAAAAAACAACTTTTCATTACCACAATGTGGACTCAAATAGAATCACCTTAAAAATAGAAGAAGCGAAACATGTTCATTAATTGGGTATTGAAATCGTTCGCTTCTTCAAGTGGAATAAACATATACCGAACCTTGTAAATGACATCAATAACAAAACACACAACATGTAGAAATCATAGTAAATGTCCAATATGTCTACCTTTAGACATTACGCATGCATCTAAACGTCGACACATTGAGCCACGTATTCACTCAAATATTCCTGGAATCTCTCTGATTACCCCCTGCACGCATCGATGATGCGGTTTCTTAAGTCTTCTACATCGCGAACAGGAGTACGATAAACCAAATGCTGTAAATGGCTTCAAATAGAGAAATCTAGAGGATTAGGATCCGGGGATAGAGCGGGCCAGTTCTGTGGTCCTCCTCGACCTATCCACTGATTTGCATATGTTTTAGTTAAATGCTGACGTGCTACTTGATTAAAATGGGCAGGAGCCCCATCATGTATAAAAAACATATCCCTTCTGACGCCCAAAGTAACTTCCTCCAGCAGTACTGGATACACTTCTCTTAAAAATTTAACTTTTGCCTCACCATTTAAACAAGAAGGTAGAAAATGAAGCCCAATTAAATCATCCCCAATAAATCCGAGCCACACATTAAGAGAAAACCGTTCTGGATGGTTAGTTTCGACAATAGCGTGAGGGTTTTCATCAACCCATATGTGGTAATTATGAAAATGAATAATCTTGTCCCGAGAAAAACTATATTCGTCTGTGAATTCTATCTCCAGAACTCGGTATAAGAGTTGTTCCTTTAAAATTCGAAATACCCTCATATGATTAAAATTTAGCTGGAAAGCAATCTTTCTGTACTGGTAGTGGATTGTTCTTCAATCAAACTAAGTACTGCTTCCTCAAGCTGTTCGTACTTCTCGATGGCGACCAAAATCCTGCGTTCTTTTGTCAAATGAACCATATTCTCGTAATCGTTGATGAAGTCGAGCAAATATTAGATGTGAAGGATGCTTTCGTTGAGCATACATTTCAGCATATCTTCTAGAAGTTTCTAACCCATTACCCTGCGACAGACCGTAAACGTAATGCGTATCAGCCGTTTCCTCATTTGTGTGTGCCATTTTAATAACAAGTGAATTTAAAGTAACAAGTTAAGAACAGAACAACAACACACAATTAGTATTAATTCAATTTCGAAAAAACTGGCAAACTGGCAGCGTCATACCACTATCGCTAATAGTATTTTCGCATCTATGACGATGTATCTCTGTAGTTGTTCGTAAAATACTTTTTTGCTGCGAACTGGTTCATTTGGGCGAAAAACACACAAAACATTTTTAGTTTAGAATGAAACAGGCTATCGGAAATAAATTTTTGAATGGTAAACAAATGATAAGACAAAAAGTTACATTGGAAATAAATTGTAGGGGTTACGTTTTCCACCCTTTACAAACATGGGGTAAACCAAATAAATTTCTGAATGTTTTACACTTATTTAGTTACACCCTGTATAATTATTTCATCCATTTTCTCTGATACTTGAAAATAATCACCTCTGGAATTGATAAAATATCAATTTGATGTCTGGAAACTGAACGAGAGCTTTGCTGGCACAATACAGTGGATATATTTTAGTTGGTATGTTGAAATCCTTTTCAAAAGAGGTAGCACATATCAATAGTTTCTTCAGTCGTATCAGTAACTTCAAAATACCGTACATTTACACACCAAAGGCGTAACTGACCACTCCGGCACTGTAGCAATGAATTCCTCTAGCTAACCGATTCCGAGCGTGAGGAGGCTTGATTATTTTACCCAATAGATGCAAATGTGCGTGGTGAGCATATTTTGATCACGCATCTATCTTTGTTTGGGGTACTTTGTTCGTTGGATGGATATAGTTTAGGTGATATTATACCTGAACAACATAATTCTGGATGAAATCAGAACTCAAGATTTCCTAATCCAACAACTGGTTGTTTCGAACCACCAAGATATCACCACCACCAACAATGAACTGTACTTGAGGGACAAGATGATCGCACCTTTCCTTGCGAAGATAACATCTATGGGTTCAACAGAAAACTCAATCCACGAATATCGTCAATATCATTCAGGCTCGTCTTTTAAGGACAGTAGAGTGGTTCAACCTAGCACATTGATGAGTCTTTGTCTGTCTGGTGTTGGCTCAAGAACTTTCTGATTTAGGTTTTTTTTTTGCCTTCTTTTTGTTCATCTTTAATATTCGTGCATTCAATCTTCTATTGATCGTACAGATATCATTTTCATAAGAGAAGATGCCAACGCCTTCAACAATACCGGGTTAGAAAAGTTCATTACCATGTCAATAGTTTGATTTTTGAAATTATTCGTTCTTTTAATTCGAAAAAAATTGTTCAAATTATATAGAATATTCTAAATGAATGATTATTCTACGGCGCATTTTGGTATTTTGTTCAGAATCAATTGTTTATTCATTCGTATTGATTGAATTTCAGAAAATAATTGATCAATCCGTCGTTCACATTTTGTAATTCATGTACTGTAGTGTACCACGTTTTTTGAAATACATAATCTTATCATAAATTGAAATTTGAATACTTGTTTGCTTGAAATATAATTTCAAATGAAGTTTCAAGTGATCAGCATGGAATTTGATTGATTTTTTTTCAAATGACTATTCAATATTCTGCAGGTGTCTAAAGTTGTGAATCTTAGTTCTCATCACTTACACAAACAAGCTATTGATTGTGTGTTTTCGAAGAATTCTATTTTGTCTTGTATTCAATTACTGTGTACAAAAGAAATAATACTCCACAGATATAAACTAGAGACTATAATGATATTCAACTACACAACAATCAGTATCCAACAATCGTTTTGTTATCTAGTCTGCAACCACATTGAATTCTAAAACGATTCTGCACGAACAATACCCATACGCGAGCCAAAATAGGTTTCCGCGGAGAACCCGTACTTCACATTCTCCTCGATTTCATCGAGGCGAACAAAAACTAAAAACTGAACGAAATAAAGCTTCAAGCCATCCTCAATTCGTTGTATCCTCCAGAAAAGCCTTTCAATTTGCTCTGATACATCAATACTTCAAAATAAGAAATTGCTCATGATTACCCGGAAGATATAAATGCAATTCGCGAGTAACATTACTGAAGTTAATTGCAAAAGGCTGGGCCTCATTTTTACAGTGTGTAATAGTTAATTGGAAGACTTTTAAGAGCCTCTGCTGTACTAGGGTCAACATAACTACTATGTATATTTCAGTCTCTGTTATTTATTGGACTTGGTGTATAATCACTGAATGAACTATGGACGTATTTTGATGCAACTAGTAATCTGACGGTAATCGGAATAAGTGTTTCGATGTACAGGATGTTTGATTACAGACAGGAATCAGACTTCTTGAAATTGACGTCCCTGTGATTCTACTTGATATCATTGTTGTCAGGTCCAAGACAATTGCCGTTACTTTACAAAATATTCTTCAGTTCGTGATCTAATTTGTAGTTCAACTGGCAACTTATTTGGACATTTTTATGAAAACACGTTGTTATATTATGAATATCATCCTGTCCCCAACATCTGTGAGTTTGTGAAGTTGCAGTTGCTTCAGACATTTTTCACATGCATATTTCTTCAATTTTCACAGTGATGGTTGGAAATTTATTATTATTATTGACATATCTGATTTGAAATACTCTCACTTGAACTTTTCAGTAAATTCACTTTCAATTTCATCCAAATCAGTTTGGATGTTACGCTATCAACTATTTCTGAATCTGTTTCAACTAAGATTTAATAAAATTGAACACCTGCTCCATGTAGTGAGTTGATGATTTATTCAGATCTTATATTTCTCAATGAACGAACGAAGCAAGCAACATTGTGTTCATCACTGGATATCATCAAAAACATTAAGCTGTTCAGATCATGTACATAATAGGTTTCATTGATATCTATAGGTATTCGATCTATCCCCCTCTCTCTCGCTCTTTATGTATTCACAGAGAAATAACTAGTCAAAAACTATTTTCTCTAAGGAATATTATTTTTTCAACCAATTACAATCACATCCTGATGTTGCTTATTGGGATAGTGAAACGCATTACCAGTTATTGTACGTGCGAAAAGTGTTCTCCATAAATTTTGATATTTTTTTGCAGTGGTGTAACCACTGCATTCTTCGGAGTAAATAATATGGGAATTCTATGTAATTCATTAGATTATACACATATGCTTATGTTTTTCGTGTTGATCGAGTTAACGAAATGCTTACAAAAAGTGGAGTCAGTTTTCCAAAACTATAATCTCTCGTATTTTAAGTACATACGATACCTTGAGTCTCTCAATATTTTCTGTGTCAGATTCATCAATATTAGAAAAAGACAAAAATGAGACAAACTTTATTATGCAGTGATGTTGAGAAATTAGTTGAAAGTCTGTATTCGCGTTTGACAAATAAGTAGGTGGAACATATTAGCAATACTTCTAGCTGTCATGGCATAATAATTATTAGTAATTAATAAATTTTCCTGTCTTGTTTACCGCACTTCAGCTCAAAAAATGTACAATCACGTTATATCTTGAAATGAAACAAGACAGATTGTCTAGATAAACTTTCCTGTTGGAAGGATACATACAACCGACGTACAACATTTTAATTTCATACTGATGTAACTGTAATACTGAATATTAATAGTCTCATCAAAAAGGATAAAGATATGGATCATTTGAGAAAGTTATCAAGACTCTATTACTAATATGAGAATAGGTTTTTGATCTGTTCCATGATGAATTTTTAATTTGTATTGCTTTTTTTTAGGGATTTCAAATCATTTTGTATATTATAGGTTATTGATCTATTTGAAGAGTATAGACATATTTGAATTTTACCACTTTTTATAAACATTAATCGATGTGTTCGAATGTATAATATGAACTCTTACTGGGTAAAAATTATTTTGAGTATTCATTTCTGCTTGTCTGTGAGTTTGCTCACAAGCATCTTGAATACAATGTTTCTATTCGATGAGGTTTTCATTAATGTACTGTAATGAGTTTCATTCAACATTTAGTGATTGATTCATATCAATCTGTTGATGAATACAAAAGTTACTTCAATTTGAAACCAAGCCAAATATTTTTTAGATAAAAACTATTTGGTTTATTGGGCTTTCTTCATTTATTTGACAAGAATGCTAGGATATTCTGATATTGTATTACACTGTCATCTCATGGAAAAAATATATAATTATTATTATCATCATTGCATGAAAGTGAAGGCTTCGCGAATGGTATTGCGAGCAATAGCTAGTGTTAAAACTCATGTTAAATGATAATTCTCATTACTAATGTTTTAACCGGCAACCCTGCGGGGTGTTTGCTGTGAAATAAACGATTTTTTGTGTAGTAGATAAGATGGTCGATTTCAATATTAATATATAAAGTAGTGTACAAGCAAATGTCATTCAATAAAGACGTTTGTTCATCTAGAGATAAAAGTTTCATCAAAAACAAATTATACAGTCCACGATATATTCAAACATTAAAAACAAGCTAGTTATGAATAATGACTCAGTTCGATCAAAGAGTGCAAACTTCTGCTGCCATGAATCTGTGTAAAAGCTATTTTTGTTGTTTTTTTTTGGCCATCGTCCGCATGGTTTCATGCCTGACGTTTCATCCTCGACTGTACTGAATAATATCAAGGATGATGAGGCAAATGACGATGTACTCATTTCATCTCCACAGCAGAGTTATCTGTAGCCAGAGCATTTCAACCGTTGCCTCGTTGTCTATGATAACCATGTCTTCTGCAGTCGTAGACGGAACGTTAGACATAAAAACAGAGAGACCATGGTCAATAAAACAGAAAGATAGCATTTTCCATTTTGAGAATTCGTTGTATTCCGAACAAACGTTGATTATTAGAAAATTTGAGAAGTTTGAGTTTAATGAAGAAAAAAGAATTGAAACTTTTTATGTTTTTCACCACTTTTATTTGTGACTAACGTTACTGCAATTTCGTCCTATAAGTACATTTTCATACGTATACATTAAACTCCTTATAGGACGAAATTGCAGTAACGTCAGTTACAAATAAAAGTGGTCAAAACATAGAAAGTTTCAATTCATTTTTCTTCATTATGATTTCGTACCACGTAGTAATGGCTACATCCATCAATTTATGGAAACCACGTTTAGTTTAAAGACACTTACATGTACCACACTCCTGACTGAATACATTCTTTATTCATTTCATTGATTTTGGACCTTTTTATAGATATTAGGATAGATTTTGAGATATTCGATTCACTACAAAGGCAAATGAATACTTTGCTTCGGCGTGACAAAAATTATTCAGAAAGCCGCAAAATCAAATCGAAGTAATTTAATTCCAACCACAGGGATTATAATTATCTGAATATCGTTACAGAAGAAGTATGAAAGCCATAGCAGATCTTCACAACAAACAAATATTTTTCAACACAACTTTCTTTCAAACAAGCTAGACAAAGATTGATGATTTTTCGTCAACTCCCAAGAAATCGATGTAAAAGTCTGCATTTCAATGAAGAAATATACTGATACTGTTCACCCTGCCTGCCTTTTAAATCAATATCTATCAAACTCAGAATAAATGTTTGTTGAAAAGATTCCAATCTTGAAGGAACAGAATATGAACTTTTATCAAATGATTGATTTGCAATTATAGGGATATATGTAGAAAATATCTGGGGAAAATTAAATTTTCTCATTCAACATAGTTCTGCGTTTGAATTCGTATGTTCCTAAGTTGAATAATGTTTCTAATGTGATTGATAATGATTCTTGGTAAATGTTACAGGTTCGAACTTTCACTGTCTGAAGGGGTTTCATCAAATTCAAAATCTATAGAAGGAAAAATAGAATGAAAACTAATGAAATAATGAAATCACTAAAAATACCAAAAATTACCAGACAGAATTGACTACGAGAGGTTCTCATTGTAGTACTTCATAATATGTCACATACAAAGAGTACAAAATTCAGAACAGTCAGTATGATAAAAATACCTAAAACTTCGTGTTAATTCAAAAGCGTGCACTATTAACAAACGGAAATGTAAAGGCTCTGCAGAGCCTTGTTGATTTCAAAATATGCGTTTTCTAATTATGAAGTGTAGGTTACATCAGTTACGTAGCGTGTTCGTTTCAATTCTATTATACATGACAGCTTCTTGGAAGTGTTTCAAAGCCAAATTTTCACATCGACCTTCTGATAGGAAATGTTACAGCTTTCACTACAAGCAGACAAATATTTCAAATCAGAGCACAAAAACATTGCATGCATGCAATATCCAATAACATTGTTTCGATCTACCATCAAAGTTCAAATGAGAAGTCGTCTGGCTCAAGCCAAATTCTTTTTATAGTTTTTACTTTAGTTTCTGTTCAAGAACCATTTAATTTGGGTTTTGTACCCTTGTTTATCTGGCGTTTATTAATGAGGTAAACATTTTATTCTATCGCCATAACGTAGTTCCAAAGAACCAAAGAACAGAATATTCACATGCTTTTTCAAAACGAAAATTGTCGTCAACAAAATTCCTAGATATTTGGCACAGTTAACTATTTTGAGTTTATTTTGCCCATTTATATTATTTTTGAAACAGGTCCATAAATCCTGATATTCGACTTATTACCATCAATTTTTGAGCCACGGTTTGAGACTACGAATGTATTATCTGCACTCAGGTGCATTCGACAGTATTTCATATGTTCACCAATTTGATTTGTGTATGAACTGAAGATGATGGGACTACGGATATAGCCTTGGGGTACATGTGATTTCAATGAGAGGTTTTACTTCCAATCAATATGTACTAATTGTTGCATTTCAGTCATATATGCTCTGAATAATGTACTGCGTTTTAACTCATTCCGAGATCTGTCAGAATTGTTGAAGTATTATAAGATTATATATAATGTACGAGCCTACATGCAGAAACACCGAAGTACTACTGTGGCCACTCCTGAAACCAGATTGAATAATGGAAAGGAGTCTGAGATAATCATTATTCATCACTGAAATTTGCCGTAACAGAATTTTACTCAATACAATTTCTATAACATTTTGTGAGGTGTCACAAAAAAGTTCCTCAAACCGCTAGTATTAGATACTAAATTGATTGAAAAGAGAACAAAACCTTTCTTCCACCATATCATTATAAAAACAAAACACTACCAAGTTTCTAATCGAATCCATTTCCAATATTTAAATCCGACAACTCATTGAACGGTTTCACGATAACATCAAACTGAATCTCATGAATGAACGCACTTTTTTTAGATGAGTATTCTTTTCGGTCTAATGCCATTGGAAGAATAAATTGCAAATAAAGAAGTTTAGACACGGTTTGATATCGTTCAAGGTGTGAGAACGTAATAAGGAGTTAAATCATGCATGGATGCATCGTTAACGGTAATACTTATTCCTCAAGTCACACCGGTACGCGCAGTTGAACTTGATAAAAATGTCGGAACCGTAGAAAACATACTGGTACGGAAATTCGATTTCTGAGGGAACTTTATTCTTAATGATTTATGATTGGTTTTCTTTGGATACTGAGGTCAGCTGAGTTCGACTGATAATTATATGGAATGAACTAATGCTTATGTTTTTCGGATGTGGTGAATTTCAATGAATTGGTAATTCAATATGATCATTACTCGATTACGGTAAAGCCAACTGGAAGGGTTATGAGTTCAGCAATCTGTGTTTTGTATAGTCTTGCTGCTGTTTCGTTTACATCAATAGCTTATTTATTATCCAAACGTTTGGAGAAATCATGAGCTTCGCTGATGAGACAGTAATTGTTACTCTTTCAGGTATTGACGAAAAAATTTTTCAAGTACACTTTTCTATTAATTGAAGTATACTTTCAGGTTATAACAATTTTCAAATAACTGATGAAGATATATGTTTGAAACACCAAAAATAATTCAATATTCCATTGTGAGATTTTCACTACATAGTTAACAAAACTGCAACACGTGTTTCACAGCTTTCTCAGTCGTATTCATACTTACCAAATTCTACCTACAATAAACTCATTATCCTAGTAGTCTGAAAATGTTCTTGAAGGTCAACAATGCAGTAAGGTTTATTACAAATTCAAGTAGTGAAAAAACAGGGATTTTCATTTCTCATTTTCTCACCTGAATAATGTATGTTTGTTTGTTTGTAACTCTCCTCTTCATTTCATATCGGGATCTGTATTTAACAGAATTATCGACATTCTATTCGCGGGCAGGTGGCACTGTACGTAACCTTCATAATATATCGACATTATTGCTTGCTCTGTTCGCGGGCAGATGGCACTGTACGTTACCTTCTTGATATAATTCGAACTCACTTTAAAAGTATTTCTTCATTTGAAAAAAGTATTTTTTTATCAACACGAGCGCCTGCTGCCTTATACGTAACCCTCCTTTGCGTACCTTCTGCCTTGTGCTTGGTTGCTGATTTTGAGGCTCCCTCTCCGGAATCGGAAAATATCAATGGTAATTTTTCTAAACAATATACAATTGATCCCAAAGTTCAGATAAAATAAATATTGTTTAAAAAGACTGAAAAACACGCTTTTATAGCATGCGAAACTAGAAATGAAAAATTAATATAGTTCAAAAACTAACAAACACGCTTTTAAAAAACATCGAACTAAAAAATTGAAAACTTTTTTTTAAATAAGCTTAAAATAATAACGAACGAAAAATACTAGTATTATTGTGAAAAAGCGTGGGCGCATTGTGCCATATTTTTTGTATATAAAGCGCCCGTCGTTTTTCTCACAATTATACTAGTATTTTTCGTTCGTTATTGTTTCAAGCTCATTTAAAGAAAATTATTCATAGTACAAACACTTTTACTATGTAGCGAATTGAATCGAAATGAAGTAAGTGAAGAAATGAGGTGTTCAAAAATGTTTGATATCCGGAAAGTATGAAAGGCTTATGTAATGCAACTACCGAGATCGAAACTACAGAAAAAATATCGAAGATTAATTTAATCACAGAAGAAATCAAATTCAAAAATATCTGAAATTCGTTAAAGTTTTGTCCCAGTCAAGAATCAGCACCTAACTTAATACGATGAATTTTTAGAATTTGAATGTTCGGTATTCATTCATCACCGATTATTTCCCAAAATGCATGAAAAGGATCAGAATGTCGATCGATAAAAATCAACAAATCGAAGTTGATAATATTGAGGTATTTCATAAAAATAACCCAATTTGTGTTTTGAATACATTTATTTTTCATTTATAGCATCGTTTCCATTTTCAGTGGATATAGTTGCAACATACCTCCTTCGTACACCAAGCGCAATCGATCAAAATATGTGCACCAACACTTTTCAATTGTTTCTTTCGAGCTAACCCAATTTTATCAAATTTGTATACACTTGAGCCATTTATTTAGCAACATTTCGATAATTAGGTATTTGCTCATATTTTTAACGGTCAAAACTTGATGCACTCGGGATGTAAACATTTTTTTTATGAAAAGGTGAAGAGCTTGTATGACAAAATTTCTCCATACACAAAGTCAATTTGATAAAAATGAAACTAAATAGTTAAATTTAGGAGTGCACCTCTTTTTGAGCAAACCATATTATATTGAAAAATAGCATCACACAATTCTATAAGCAATTTAATCTTGAGCGATCATCAATATGGCTTTCGGAAACCAATATCAACAGGCGACCTTCTATCGTATGTCACCCATATTTGGAATAACGCAATCGAGAAACATGGAAAATAAAGAGCTATTGCGCTCGATATTTCTAAGGCCTTTGACAGTGTGTGGCATGAGAGTTTGCTGGCCAAACTTCGATGCTACGGCTTGTCGAATTATTTCTGTGTATGTCCCTTCAGCTCCCTGAAAGAACGTTCCTTGCAAGTGGCCGTCGATGGATATCTCTCGAATACTTTCACCATCACCCCAGAGTTCCATATTGTCTCCAACCCTATTTTTAATGTATATCAACGACCTATTGAAAAAAACCAAGGTACCAATATATTGCTTTGCTGAAGACAGCACACTTGTCTCGTCAATCCATTTGGATTCCAGGACATCGGCTACGTAGGCACATCTTCACCGGCAGCAGAAGGTTGCAAATCCTAATTTAATGAGGATCTAGAAGTGATTTAGAATTGGGGTGAAAGTAACCAGGTTCATTCAATGCCACAAAAACCCGGACATCTCGTTTTCTTCAATGAGATGAATGTCTCCGAACCGGTCAGACAATTTCGCTTTATGCTACGATAAGTTTGTTGGGGGTTAATATGGACATCAATATATCTTGGCATAATTATGTCGCTGGTATTGTAAAGGCTGCTTTCAAAAACTTGGAACACTGTTCCGAATCCGAAAACTGTACACTCAGCAACTTTTGATGCTTTGTAAAGCTCAGATCAGACCTTCTATGGAGTATTTTTCTCATGTATGGAGTTCTGCCCCCAAATATACCCTGGTAGTTGCTAATTGAAAACGCCTGATTAAAAACGATAACATCACGTGCAACCTTCATAGCCTGGAACATCGAAGAAAGGTTGGAGATTTGTCTCTCTTCTATATATTCTCTCACGAGAAGTGCTCAACTGACTTGGCACATTTGATTTCACCAACAGCGGTATATATCAGAAATACGCGAAAAACTGTGGCTACTCATCGTTTCGAGGTTCTTCGAACTTCACTGGTCAAGAACTCTTCCATCTGGATAACTGGGTTTCTATGGAATAAACTTTCTGAGAACGTTTTTCCAATTGATTTAATCTCTAGCGATTCAAATTCAATGTGAATCGCACAGACACCGCTCTGAGAGCGCCTTAAGGATTTTCGTGTAGTGCTTGTGTTTTGTCCTTGAAAAACAAATTTGAGCTTCTTGATATTTTGCTACGATTATATGAACAGATACGTGAATTTTATATGACCCTAGCCACCCGATCCTGCTTATGTCTAAAATTTATTTTCTGTCTTAGTATCGCATCAACTTGAAACTAAGAATAATGAGCTCTTATGTGTTTCTCTTGTCTCACGACACATTTGAACAAAAATATAACCTCCTATCAAATGGCAGGATTCAATTTCTGACCATTTATTTTATATCGCGAGAGTTTCCATTTTGTATTTTATAACGACTATTGTATCCGTCAGAATAGCTTTCCAATTACAATATTATATGTGGCTCAAGTTTAAACATTGAAATAAGTATATTAAGGTATCCTCAAAAGTTAGACATATGCCATCATAGACTCTTTTGTAGTCCTTCAAAAAAGAAACAATATGTTTTAAATTGTTTTTTTATATCTCAAAATGTTTAGGCAGCGTTTTCGATTGAATCTTCCCTGATAGATTTCCCATGGATTATATTGTCATACTCAATCTATACACACAGAATATCAATGACCCATACACGAAAACTTTCAATTTGAATCTCTCCGTTCATTTATGAAAATCGTATAGTTCTCTTTGAGTTTATCGCATTTATACATACAGACAGACGTTGCGGATGACTGACTGTTATAGTTTGTGCGATCCAGTCTAATGGAAGACATTCCGCAGCACTTTTTCACCTATCTCTGAATGAATATTCATTCAATAATTTCCATATATGAACATTCATATTACTCAATCCACATTTCTTTGTTCTGCACACATGAAAATGAGTGTAGCGTTCATCGAGTTAACTGAACGAGTTTGAAAGATCTCGCTGAATGTCTTTGCAAACGTCGATAAGAAAACTGATTTATTTCAATTATTTCAGGAATTTACAAGACAATTTCTATTAGGAATATCTAAATCAATTCATTGAGAGAACGTCAACGAACCAAACTAATAGAATCAATAAATATCTCAATTGATTTATTAATAGGACTCCTATAAATCATGTCGGTAGAAGCACATTAGTACACATATATAAGTAATAAGGCGACAAATGATTTAATATTTACAAATGCTGCGATGCAAGACTACACTATGACAAATACAGCTTAGCCGCGGGGCGCCTTCTATAACGAGAAATGCTAGTGGTGTCTCTCCTGTGATCATTCGATTGATTATTTTTGTAAAAGTAGCAATTTCCAAGCGGCTTTTGAATTACTGAATTTGAGATTATCTAACAAGTTGATAAAACAATATATGAAGTGAATATATTCATTACTAATAGAAACCAAATACGTATAGATTGAAAATAACTAGCGAACGCCCCGACTTCTTACGGTTGCAATGCTGATACTAAATATAAATACCCCGACCAAAAATGTAGGGGCATGGAGAAACAATAATGAAAAGATAATTTTGCGTCATAGACGTGCTTTTTTACCCCGCGACTGGCGTACCACTTGAAATATTTAAAAATCCTTGCTTATTGCACATCTACATGAATTGAACCCACATATAAAATGTCAGTGACGGAAAATATAGCGGTACGGTGAAATAGTAATGAAAAGGTAGTTCTCATTTGTAAACGGTCCCGTTTCACCCCCCACAGGTGACGCCTCAATAGAAATATTTGGATGATTCTTTTATATAGCGCAAGAAGCAGCTATATATCAAGTTTCAGCTTCCTAGGACTCACAAGTACGGAAAACAAAGATGAATGAATGAGTATTATGTGAGTGATTAGATTTTAGAAAATACGACAGTATTGTAACGAATCTGAAGCCGCCCCCAACTGATACGTCAGCCGACTCATCAAACAAACACATGGAGTCACCTCGAAAGAATGCAGTGTGAAACCGCCGGTAAAATTGTAGTTCAGTACCGAACCGTCTACAGAATTCTCGAAATGACCTTTACCGATAAAAAGACGTCTTGCCGATCCAAGAGGCAGTTCAGAAAGTGAATCAAGCGTCTAAACAAGAAATTCAAATAGTGATAATGAATTAAGCGTTCGTTACTGAGTGTAATAGATAAATTAGTTTGTGACTATTGAATTATTTTGATTGTCAAGTTGGCGGGAATTCCCGCCAACTTGACAACGGTGCCATCCTATTCAAATATTGAATTATTGTTGGAAATAAATTTGTTTAAGACAGTTTATTCAATAAATTGTTACAGTATTTTCTGAGTCACCTGTCAAAACCTGAATTTTGTGGAGAATGTTGTGGAGAGAATATTGGGAAGTAAAACTGGATTTTTTCCGGAAAAGAGACATCCACCTGATTGTAGACGCGAACATTACTTGCAACCTTGATAGTCTGGAACATCGGAGAAAGGTTAGAGATTCGTCTCTCTTCTGTCGATACTTTCACGGGAAGTGTTCAAGTGACTTGGCACGTTTGATTACACCACTTTCTTGAGAATTTTTCTGTAGTGTTTGTGTTTTGCCCTTGAAAAAGAAGAAAAAAGTCAAAGAATAATGAATTTCCGAATTTCAACTCGACATTTTGTTGAATTCCAACTTCAAACTAAGAATTTTAGACTTAGACTTTTTTATATTTTCAAGAAAATGTAAGGCCCTCCTACATCAGATTTCGAAAGAGATTAGTATGGAATGAATATCTTGCATTTTCATACTAATTCTAGATATTATCTGAACTAATGAAAAAGCACTAATATTCATTGTGAATGGAACTTTTGAGTTTACTATTCTCCAATTTCACTCAACAAAATCAAAGAAAGATTTTTTGTTGAAGTTATTTTACAGTGAACAGGTAATTTGTATTTTACGTTGGAAAGAAAATGAAAGCAAGTATATATTCGATCTGCTTGACGGTACCGATAAGTTGCTTGCTATAATTTTTTTTTATGATATCTCAAATATGAAAACAAATCAAGAGCGGAATACTATTTCTTCAATTATGATGTAAGTCAAGAACCCATTTCAAAAATCGCACAAGGTTTCTCATTCCGCAAAATGAGTTTCTGAATTTTCACAAGAACCGTCATTGACTGTGGTCGAATGGAGTCTGAAACAACATATTTGTTGTAATTATTTGTGCAGTAGCCAAAAAGAAAAAAAATTATCTGCAATTATGACAAAAATCACCTTCGCCATAGACCACAATCTCGAAAGCAAAACCGCATAATCATTGAAACAATCGAATCCTCTCGAATCGCATCCCTTCGGTAGAAACAAATGATAAAGGGTGGTTCTACCATATGGCATTTCGTTGAGTAATTTCCCGCGTCTTGAAGAAAAGGTCTAGGCGTTTCACAAACCTTCTGTTGTTCTTTTTTATCTTTTAATCGCGTGCCCAACGGCCGATCGGACCCATTGTAGTAACATTAATGATCTTTTAGTAAAATATTATGCTATATTGTCGCACAAGATAGACTTTCACTGACGGAAACATGGTCTCGTTTACCGATTATCTAAGGGATAAATTAGATACGTCTCTAGGCCAGTCAATTAAGTCTGTTTGAGATTGTTGAAGCGGAGTTGATACAAGAATACGGTGTTTATCGGGAGATCGTACGCCATGTGGAAGTTTTAGTCATTTAGGAAAGACATAGATTAAATTATTAGTACTTCAGAATGATTGTATTGTTTCTAGTTAGGCCGTTTCATTATTTAACAAGCGTAAGGCGACATGTTGAAAGAGCGGTAGTTTAAAAGTTATATACAGTTTTGTTCAATAATGGTTGAGAAAGCAATATTATCTGCCCAAAAAATTCTGTATGGTCCTTTATTATTTCTATATTTCAGTTGCAGCACATAATTGTTAACATTTGAAAAGCTTGCTAAAGTGTCGCGAACGTTTGCAGAAAAGCAAAAAAGTTAGCTGGTTATCAGCTAACTTTTACTTTACTGAACAAATTGAGGGAGTAAATAATTATTGTTGAGTAATTTTATCGTAATAAACTTCCACTGTCGCCATCAGAAACATTTTTCAATGAAACTATATATCGATCACCAATAACATATATTAATAATATGAGTAATTAAAACTTTGAGTCTGAATTTCAGATCATATTTTCGAAAATATTGTTATAGAAATAATAACTATGAATTGCATAATCGGTTGGTTATTCTATATCCTCCATAAAAAATCGGCAAGCAAATATAAGTATCTTTCGTAACATCTCCAATCCATCGAACCTAGCTGTTCAAAAAAAATCTGTTCAAAATCTGTTTTTCCGTTAATCAGCTGTCGCCCCAATACGAACGATAACTCTCAGAAGTTGAGAAACTTGTGCGAGCTAAGGACTAACGAGGTGATTCCTAACACATCAATACTTATGAAATATAAAGAACTACTGGAAGTAAATAAATGTTTGTGTTTGTAAAAACTCAGGAACTACGATATGATATCTGTTTCAGTCCCATAACGACTGCTTGGGATGCAAACTGTATGGCAAAAAGTTATTTTGATGTAACTGAATGTTTTTATGAAATTATTTGTTTCGAAAATACTTTTTCTCTCGTGTAATTCAATGTTCATGTAAAAGTAGTTGTTCGGAAGAGTTTTTTTTTCAGTTTCTATCTTGAAGTTACTTCTATAGTTGACATGGATAGGCATCGTTATTTTTTATTAATTTTCCAGAAAATATGAAGCGAATATTTGAAACTGATATGCAATAGATTCAAATCGCATGGTGCTCAGTAATCATTAAGAGTCTCATAATGTACATCTAATCGACGAGACGTATTGGTTTGCTATAAAATAGGCCATATGGTAAGCGTTTACTTCAGCCATCGTGATTTACGTGATATATACTTATGAACAAGTATCTCACACTCTGTATACTTTTTCACAATTAATGTGTTCTACAGATAAGAGGCAATGAACGCTGATGACTTCCTCGTGATATTTTTTAACTTGCCAAAAGAGGTAACTATTCATTTTATTAGCGATATTTGCAATAAACTTTTGGTGAAACTATAAATTAAATACAATCTCAAATAATATAAAGTGAGTCGGTATATATAATCCATTCATTAAAGTTATTTTCTGTCAGTTTTTCTCAGTACATTATTATTTTCTTTATCACAAGGTATATTTCTTTTAGTAGTTTTGAGCAGATTTCGTAGATCTCTGTATTGTGAACCAGCAAGAGCTGGATAGATTCTGTGGAGTTCGGAGAGAAAATCTCGATATTTTATCCGTTTTTCCTCCTCTTTGATATTATTATATTCTAGCTCATCAACTGTTTTATACCCATATCGTTAGGTTGGGTTAAGTCATGAGTGAGTGGGTCTGTACAACATTCCACCGCAACCGACAAGGGTTTATTGAGGCTGACATATAATCAAACTCGACCAAACAAACTCAGCTTCTTAACGAAGCCATATAAATCATATACACTAATTATGTGCTAAGTGATTTTTCAGGTCAGATGGTAAGTGTGGCTCTGCCAAACTCTAAAATCCTGATTTAGTGCAGTGAGCCAATTTTGGAAAATTTTGCCAGAAAGCAATGCCAGGTTTTGGTCCGATAAAGCAGCTTGCAATACTCTCCTTTGCATGGTAGTCAGTAGCCTCGTTGCCTTTCAGGCCAATATCGTCAGAAATCCAGAGCAGAGTCAATTTTTCAAGTCTTCCTCTTGAGAAGAGTCGTTTTTGGCACTTTTATACCAATTTAGACGTTGCTCGGTAGGAGCCAAGAGCTTCCAACGCTGCTCGATTGTGCGAGAAAAGTTTCATTGACTTGTGTATGAGCATAGATTTCCGCTTGAAATACAGTCGCATAGGTCTCTAGGCAGTTTGATACCTCTATCCTGGTTCTGCAACTAAAAAACCTGCACCAGATTCTGAAGGTGTTTTTGATCCATCTGTGAACCAACAACTATCGGCTTTTAATATTTCCTTCTCTCATCATAGGGGTTACTATGGAAATGATAAATTGGCATTTTGCGGCCCATATTTGATTTAGAATGACGTCACTCTGCGTCACTCTGATAAACGTATTTCGTTTATCAGATTCTTCTATTTAATATCCATTCCCTATTTTGGAAAATTCCCAAATGATTTCCAGATATTTTCTTAAAATTGAAATGTAACGAAATAGTATATCTGGATAACTATCATTTTCACAGAAGTCACGCATAGAAACAAATTATTTCTTTCCTATTTATACACTAACATTCATAATGAGAAATAAAATAGAATTTATTCATGAAAAACTCTATAAATCGTGATGAATGAAAAAAAATTTATGTGAACTGAACCAACAAGAATCATATTCACTCTCAAACTATACAAATTCTTATAGTAACTTTTTTTTTTCAGTGTATATCAATCATTGAGGGTAGTATGATAACGATGGAGTGTCAGCCAGGGGGTCATGGGGGACCACTGGGGCACTCCATGATGTTGGATCCCTCTGGCGGAATGCATCAGCAGGACCAGGACCATAAGAAGAAACGTGAGTATGAAGGAACATTGTACAACTTATTTTTCTTATTTGAATTTCAAATTTGCGTGTACAGGGACAATCTATTTATTTCTCGATACGGTTTAAATCTTTATTAAATCTACATAAATTGACACTAAGAACGGAAATTCATTTTAATTCATAGATTGAAAATATAGGGAAGAAGTAGATTAATGACTCGAGAGCAATTTATATCCTACTCAAAACATTTCAACGGTTATGTGTAATCATGGATAATTTCAGCAAAAACGGATTTAGTTTATGTACTTGTATGAATTTCATTTGATTTATGCGGGGAAACGTGGTTGAATATTCACGATAACTCTGTTGTTATGTATATTGCAACAATGCTAATTTGTGGCCGATATACAACTGATCAAAAGCTAAGCCATCTTTGTTTGAAAGTGGTTGACAATGTTTCGTTATGCATTTCATCAGGTCGGACTTCTATTGTGTATTCTATTGCCACCAAGTGATCATCTTCAAGAGGAAGATTAAACTTCCTCTTGAAGATGATCGCTTGGTGATCGAAACACGTGTCGAGGTTTTAAAAATAAAACGATTTGGTGTTGGGAAAAAACTCCAGTAACTCTTAAACCTGAAATATGCTTGATTATTTATTTGAATTCTAATATTTCAACGTACGTTGTGAATATGGCGAATTTTACATGAGTAAGGGGTATTAACATATTTATCGGCAAGAATGATACACAATTGCTGACTATCGTATCAGCGAAGTCACTTATATATTCTTCATCTTCACTCCATTTCTTCCAATATTTTCTCTCGTGACTGACCTGTGTTTTAACTTTCAATAATATTCGTGAAGGATTACAGCAGAATTAGACATGTTAGAGAACATTTTCCATCGCTATCTCATATTAGATGGTACACGCAATGCTAGAATCATTACTTGTATGTTTGCAGCTAAAGCTGTAGAGAGGCAGAAAGCAATATCCCGGTGGTCGATGTGGAAGCTTGACTTTACAAGAAATCGTTGGTTGAGCATCTTCGTTTTTATATGGTTTAAGTTGAGTTGTATAATTGATAAATTCAAAACTGTATCATTAATATTTTTAACAAAGTACACAGATAGTGAAATGCGGATATATTTCCATTTATACCATTGAGAATACATTTTCTTGAATGTTTCGCGATGAATATGAATTGAAAAACATATTCTGACTGAGTGAATCATGAAAACTGATAATTTGATTATAGTTTTACCAAGCGTGAGGCGTACTTTCGAAATTATTGTTTTTCTATAATTTTCCATTTTAATTCAAAATATTTGACATTTATACAACTGCATACAGTATATATGAATATTCATTGTTTTCTAAATATAAAACAGTCCGAAAAGATAAGAATATGACAAATAAATTATTTAGTTTTAGTTGCAATAAACTGAAAATATAATCCTTCCAATTCAAATGTACATTTTTGTTGTTGCAAATTGTTGGAGTATCCTTTTCGAAGCATTAAATATATAAAGAATGAATTAATCAATTCCTCATCAATGTCAAGTGACGAAGAAGGAATGGTTCCGCCTCCAGTTTATACAAGTTGGGTAATGAGATTGCTATAATTTTCTATTATGTATATTTTTACCAGATATTCAAATTTTGGTTTTAGAAATATTTTCAAAGGTATCGAAAGACAATATGCCGGCATATTCAAAACCCTATCGACATATCATTTCATCAACTCTTTTTAAGTTATTCTTTGTTTGGTAGTTGTGTTCTATCCCTGCTAAGCCAATTTTTCTAAGCACGTTTTTCAATGCCTGAAACATATATAGTACCCACATTTCAAGAATATTATTTCTTGAATATTGATTTGAAATGAAATTATTGAACATTTCCAATATATTTCTGAAAGGTCTGATGTTGTATACTGATGCCATAAATATATCCTAATAGAAACTCTCAAACTGTTGTATTATTTCAGTAACATACTTTTCTGTATAATAATTCTATGGGAATAAAATTCATAAATCGTTTTTGCCTGTTTGAATGTTGATCTATGACCATGCGACTATGTCTAAGTGTCTGACGTTATCCCCATGATTCACTGTTTCTGACGTATCGTCATGTTTTTTCTTTAGTGTAATTAAATGTTTATATGAAAGTAGCTGCTTCGAGAGGGCTTTTTTTCCAATTTGTCTGAAAGTCACTTCTTTGCATGATCTTTACATCTTTGTATAGAATTATTTTCTGGAAATTGATTGCTCCCTTACTTTCTTTGTAGTAGAAAGCCCAAACCTTTCGGTACCTAATTGTTGTCTTAGATTAAAAAAGTAAAATGCATTTTTCCAAGTAGTTTTTCATTCATCTGTATTGAAACCATAATATGGCATAATATTCAGGAATGAATTTAACAACATCGGTTTTCTAAAAATCTTCAAAGTGTGGTTGTTTGAATGTTTTGCAATATTTCTCTGTCATCAAAGACATGAAAACGACCACCACCATCATTTCAAACCTGATCGGATTTACAAACCGAAATAACAATTCAAGACTAGTCAGTATTCTTACTAAAGATCACATTGGCACCGATTTACAAGCGATTACATTACCAGTCCGGTCGTTACATCAAGTCCGAGAAGGTAAAGCTAACCAGCTAGTGGTGCTGCCGGAAGGATAATTATATTGTCCAAAAACGGACTGGTCAGCTGTATCAGGGTATCCGTTGCTCATGTTCTCTGTGAAATACGATGCTACAAATTAGGCAAGAGACAGTATTCACTCCTTTGCCAAAAATGAATATGTGGTGTCGGTTACAGAGTCTTCAGGAAGTGAGTGGGTCAATAATTATCATTTTTTATCAATCCGTGGTTATTGTGCTTCTACTTTTATTTGTATTTTGGAAGAAATGTTGTCATTCCAGTTAATATTATTCAACTAGACTCAAATGCTCTTTCAATATATGTCTTTCACTAGCTTTGATGAACTACAACATCAAGCTGAATACTCTTTCAATTTGGAACAGACATTGAATGTCTCATATTATATTTGTCGTATGTTGACTTGAATGATGCAAGTAAGCAATAAAACAATATAAATTTTATGATTCCACCATATCCAGTACCTAACCACTTCAAAACTGCAGGTAGTTTCTCTATCAATTGCAATCATTATAACAGGTGAAATTTTCTTTCCTTCCATATTTCATCTCAGACATTTTTCATTTTCTACTTCTATTGTGAAGTTCATGCAGACAAATTTGCTGCAATGTCAATCCAGATAAACTCTTCATGAGCTAAATTTTATTCAAATCAGGTCCACGTTTATAATATTGCTAAAATCAGTAGTGAAATAAGAAGAAAACTGAAGTGTTTTCAGAATAGTCTTGATATAACAAGTACAAAAATTTCAATCCAGCAGAGATGATACTTATTTGAATTTTTGAGTAAACAATAATAATAATAAGTTTGTGAAAAAGATGTGTCTAAAAATACTTTGGGCGTTACTGATCGATTTTATCACGACTAGATAAACTGAGCTCATCATCCCGGTACGAACGTATCAGAAATAACAAAATAACAAAAATTCAACATTGAATGAAAATAACTGTAAAAAAAATCCTTCGGAAGCCCTATGAGCCCAGGTTAGTCATAAAAACCTGGTAGGTACGTCCCCAACTGAAAATCGTTCAAAAGTTAACAGAAATATCTATGTAGGTCCGGTCCATAGAAATACTTGCAGGGAACGTTCTTTCAAGAAGCTGAAGAGCCAAACACAGAAATGATCCGACAAGCCATAGAATCGAAGTTTGACTAGCAAACCCTAATGCAATACACGTTCAAAAGCCTTAGAAATATCAAGCGCAACAGCTCTCGATTCTCCATATTCTCGATTGCGTCGTTCCAAATATGGGTAACATACGACAGAAGGTCTTTGGTCTTTGTTTCCGAAAGCCATATTGATGATCGCTCAAGATGTTGAAGCATTCCAAATATTTGAGGATATGGAGGTTTACGACTTTCTCCATGATATTTGATATCACTGATAGCAAAACAGTATTTATATTCGTCTCGATTCACATTTCTCAAACAGAAATTTATATGTACTTGATAAACGATAGAACAACATATTAATTCATTTCTTACTGTTACGAATGAACGATGACTGAATGTCCCTTTAATGGAATTTGGCGTATGTATGCAAACTATTCGAAACATGTATTCACGATGCTTGAAATAACTCCAAGACATTCGCAGATAGGCCGCACATTTCTTTGGCTACATAAATAATATGAAATATGACGTGCCCAGCAGCGGAGAAGAAATCGAAAATGACGCATAGAAATATGTATCTTTTAATGAACATTTTTGTGGTTATTCTTGAAGGTTGTTCAAGAAAAAATCAAATGTGTTCCTGAAATCTCTTTGCAGCTCTAATTTACGTAAAACTGATGCTTTCTTACAATGTTTCAGTCAGAGACAGACTCTAAATGATTCTTCATGCACAAAATCAAGAAACTCATTCTCAACATTCACAATATAAAATCATCTCATAGACCAGTATAGGTCTTCCCCATCTGAAGAAGGAAGGTGGGAGAATTGAAGGGGTAAATATGAAGTTCAGGATATGAGAAGTGTGAAAAAAGTGGAGTTTAACAAAGGGATGGCTACTTCAAATGTTATCCTAAACGAATACAATAATATTATAGTACTGATACTGAACATCGTCATTAAGATAGTTCTTAATGAGTTGCATTGGCGTACATGTATAGATCCATCCTCCAGTCATTCAGAAAGTGAAATCAGAAAATCCAGGTGTTCAGTGCACTTAAAACGGAATGGTCAACTGAGAAATTTCAATTTAATTTGTATAAGAAAATGCAAGACATTCGATTATAAGTGTTACCTAATACTAATAAACGAACTTCATTCAGAAATGAATTCTTCAAAGAAATCTTGTAGGTCATAATCTACAACTAGAAATGGGCGCATTTACTTCATAAGAGATTGAGTCTGTTGCATACTATAAGTCTAAAAAACAGAATTTCTGAAAGTTTTTTCTACGGCCTCAACAACATAAGCTACGAATTGTGATAATTTGCACACTTTTGGTTTGGCCGGTTAGTCAGTGCAGATAAAATAATGTTTTTCCCTATATCACTGAATGATAATAAGAATATAATAGATGAAAATTAGCATTTTAAAATGAAACAAGCAAAAATAGTATTATCATCCAACATCGAGTTGGATGATAATAGTTGATGTAATGGAGGATGAATTTGCCTTATGGACTTGGTTTCAACTTGGCGTATGAAATAATGGAAGAGAGAATGAAATAAAGAAAAACAAAAGGAGTGCTACAGCTCCTGGTAAGTAATGGCAGTCTATTCTTCTATTCAACATTATTTTCAGGGTCATCTGATAGAACAGAAGATGATATACTGATGTCAGACTAGATCCTTTGGAGGACAGCTGAACATTCTATAAATTGCAGGCAATCGCACTAAGCGAATGAGATTTTACAAATTCTACTAAAAATTCAAACAATATAATGATCATTCGAAACAAACACTATCTGATTGTGAATTTAATGTCCGTATGTTTAAAATATCCGAGATTTTCGGATATTTCTTAAGTAATGTATGCCAGTTGCCTTTTGGTCATGTAGCCATGTTGATGCGGAGAAATTGAGTTAGGTACTGAACGACAAATCACATCATACACAATAATCTTAAAGAACTTAACGTAATTTTATAATATTTCAATGGGTTCATAATTAGATATATTGGCTGAGTCACTTATTGTCGAAACGGAGCAGTTTTTTGTTGCTTTCTACGATTGGAAAAGATTAGTGATCTACTGTCATTTTATCCGTATCTTGCACGTGTTTCATCTTTTGAGGGTTTTCGTTCGTAGAGAAGCAGTCTTCAACAGATAACATATTTTAACAATTGAATTCAGGAAAATAATAATCCAATTATGAAGATGTGAAACTATTTTGAACTTGTAAAAACAATCATTGTGTAAAAAAGAAAGGTAAGATAAAGTAGAATCACAATGGAAGATTAAGTAATATTTTGCGATGTGGTAACGATTATAACGAATCTTGATAAGTTGAAAGCTTGAAGTCTGCTAATTCGCTATTGACATAAATGAACTTACTCTGATAGTGGTGAAATTTGTTCAATAAAAAAATCAGAAATATACTCACTGCGTGAAGTTAAAGTCAACTTTGATAAAAAATCACAATGGATTGGTTCATCAGAAGATGACATCTTTTGGAAACCGTGATTTTCTTGAATTAAACTGCTCGAAACTAACGTACCGTATGAATTCCATCAACAGATACTTGTATATGAAGCAAATCGACCCTTTTACTCAGGCATTGCTTTCAGGATGTTTCATAACTTTGCTGTATTGCTTGCAGATTTATACAAAGGAAACATTAAGAAGTTGTGATCGGTTATGAAACAAAAAACTTTTGATAATAAAAAGTTATGATAATTGACGGCACCGCAAACCTAACCACTGGATGAAAAATGCTATGAAAAAATCAAAATTAGTTGTACCAACTGACGATTTCATGTTTTGATATCATCTACCGGTCATTATTCTCAAAATAGGTAATATGTAAGATCATAATAATATATGATGAATTTGTTCAACTTTCTTTGCCCAGAATCAATTGTAGCGGGTACCATCTAGTAAATAGTTACTCTTGTCAAAAATTAATACAATAATATTATAGTAATGACACCCAACATCATCAATCAGATAAACCTTCGATGAGTGGCAGCATCAACACGCCATTACGCAGTCTTTAACAAAATCTTCTCGGTTATTGTCGTTACTATCCACAGCTGTAGTTTATGTTTAAATGTATGCGCACAAACATGTAACTGACGTAACGTGAACACCATTATGTAAAATAACTTCTCAATTAAGTTAAAAAATAGCTAGCGAGGATTGACAAGTAACATTAAGATTCACATCTAGGCATTCCATGTGTAACTCGACATGCATCTGGTTGCAAAATGCGAGTGGAGAAGGTTGGAAATAGTCAGGCAGCTAAGCAGTGATTGTACTGGCACATTCCGAACCCGACATGGCGTACATTGCGAATTATAATTTCCTTAGAAATCCATAAATAACTAACAGAAAATGAATGCCATAATGATGATGCATTACCTGGAATCGAAATATTATGCTGTGCAAACTGAAAATTGTTAAATTAAATAATATCAAAAATTACTTTTAAAAACAAATTTATTTGTAAGTGTATTTGTATCTGTAGAGTAGAGAGGGTGAAAGTAAGTCCACAACACTCCCGAGGAGTTGTCCTCCTAGGTCATTGTCCATCCTGTCCTTTCCAGGAAGGTGGACAGGTCCCTAGAAAACATCTCCTTTATATTTGCAGGTGTAGGCCAAGTCTCACTTAACACACACTCTTTTATTGACGATAACTCCGGACACTCGCATAGGACATGCCTGATAGTATCATCCTCCTGTCCACACATCCTGCATAAAGGTATGTCCACTAGCCCCATATTATGAAGGTGTTTCCTCAATTGAAAGTGACCAGTCATAAATCCTACTGTCAAGCGTAGATTTTTCATGGTCAATGCCAGATATTTCTTCGGAGTCAGTTTCCCAGGGTCGCGCAGGGTGATTCTGGCAAGATTGCATCCTTTGATTCAACCTCATCTCCTTAGGGATTGAGCATGGGTGTAACATTTGGCTAGTTCCATAATTTTCGAAGTCATTAGGCCGTGGGTGCCACTGGGTCCTAAAATTCTTAGTCCAGCCGCTTCCTTGGCTAATGAGTTGTCAATGTGACTATACTTTCACTCCTGTCATGCCCTTCAACCCACCTCAGGATAATGTTATCATTTACCGAGGCTTTGGCTAAATCTTGGTGGCACTCTATTACTAGCCCTGAGGTAACACGTTGTCTGTTCAAGGCTAATAGGGCTTGTGTGCTGTTAGTGAAGATTGTTAGGTTTTTGGCAGAAATTCCTTTCCTGGTTATTTCTTTTGTGGCGATTGAGATACCAGCCAGTTCTGTTTGGACCACGCTGGTATTTTTTCCCATTCTCCACTTAATCCTTAGGCTTTGTGGTCTGGAGTACATTCCTGAGCCTTCTTTGGTTTTTGAGCCGTCTGTATATAATGAGTATTGCATTTGTAACATTTGAATCTGTGTTTTGTTTAATTTGTATTTTGCAGGATTTATTAAACACAAACCTGGGTTCAATTGCATCACTTGTTGCCTGCAGCATGATTTGAAGTGTACTGAGCTATTATATAGAGTAGATTGAAGTGATTTTTACTCAGAATAAAGAATTACCTATGCTTACTCACTTTAAACATTAGCATCATCATTGATATTAGTTCATTAATGTACTCGTATTTGAAATTTTGCTAGGAGTTTGTGGCACAAATCACAAACTTTATAAATATTAACTACACAATCGAATATTTAGTTTTCAGTATGTATTCTGTATCTTCAGTCCGTCAGAATGTATCTAATCACCAGAAATAAAAAGAAAATGATTGAAAACCAGTTCAAATGTCAACTATACCAATGTTTTGTTGTCTAGTTGATGAGTCAAAACACAAATGCCAAATCTGAAATTTTTTATCTTCAGGAAGGCGAAAGTTGTACGTAACCCCTCACCATTTACTTTCAAAAAACTCAACACGTGGCTTCTAAACGCATGAAAAGAAACGTTTTCGTGATTCATCGAAACCACTGAAAAGTATGCTTCAGTAACTTCAATAAATAACTATTTTGAATGGTGGACCAAAGCAGAATCAAACATTCTCCAATTTCGCTTTTAACCACTCAACTATACATGGGTAAAAATTCAACCGATGAATCACGTTCGTTCAAATAATTATTTCGCAATGGCGGAACGCAATTAATATCGAATCAGGATTGCGAGCTACTCGTTACTTTTGTCAAATTTCAATTACTTCAATAGCCATCCACAACCTTTCGATGGGACAGTTATTGCGACTGATTACTCGGTTCTCTCCAGCTTAGTAATTGAAACGGTCAAAAGAATGTAGGAATTCCAAAGAGCACAAATTAAGATATATATTTCAAACGTTTAATTGATCCCCGTTCAGCTACTTATTATAATCAGAGTCACTTAAAGTAACTGAAAATTGTTGAAAAACTATGATAATGAATATATTGTGTCAAGTTGCCTTCAACAAAACATGTTTTTGTTCATTTAATGATTCAAATATATCAACTTTCAACAAAATCACTGTTCCTTCACACACGATATCAGTTTTGCCTGTCCATTCAAAAAAGTATAATCACCTGGTACGAAGAGATAATCATTGAATTCTTCTATCAACATAGTTATGATGTTGAACTAAGTAATAGTTGAAATGAAGGAATAGCAGTTTGGTAAGTTTACTCAACAAGGCTTGAAGACTATTAATCTCCATATGAGAGTACATTTGAAGCGAAAAACACACCTAGTAGTTGCAGATTTGTGTTTATAGGTTAGCGCAGAGGACGAGTTCTGAGCGGAACCCGGAAGAAAACACACAAGAACTTCCGGAAAAACATTTTACCACATTTCTGCGGTTTTAACAGAAGACAAACTTATCTGAAACGAAAAACTTGCTCTCCTAATTGTCTTTGTAGAATTTTGTATCGTGCTGAGCTTGTTTTTCGCTTCCGAGACACTTCCACTACCTCCGAAGTGGTTGAGGATACTTGGTGGGATGTCGCGTTGAATATTTCGTCTTTAGCGAACAACCCGGAGGTTACGAAGTGTATCACAACTTTCACACAGGCAACATACATTTTCGTTGGCCCAGTTATGAAGAACTACATGATTACTGAGGTGCCTGGAATACTAAATTCTACTCTATCTTTGAAGAGCTTCGACTTTTTTTTTTCTAATAAATTTGAACTGAAATTGGATTCTCTTTGTGCACACCTCTCAAGGTTGCAAGGTAAAAGATGTGACCTCTGGTACTTCATCCTAGGTTTCATTAAATACCAGTAGGATTGCCTCCTGGCAAATTGCTTCTTCACAAAGCTTTGACAACCTGCAGGTTCGAGATATTCGGGAGCATATGCACTAAACGATAAAAACGATAAAACGATAAAATTAAGCAATGAAGAAATTAAACCTTGAGAACAAAATGAAAAAAAATTATCGAAATTTATTGAAGTAAAAGTTGATGGTGAGATTTCCACTGAATAATTACGAAAACCACAAAACATGTTTCGGTCGTAATCAGTCAGCTTGAGGAAGCTACTGTATAGCGTGTTGCGGTTTGTTCAGTGAAAATCTCACAATAAAGTGTACCTGAATACATTCTGGATTAACATCAAGTATCGGCCAATATTTTCACATACTACATGGGCTGAAAAGTCTCGGGTCCAACATATAGATGGCACTAGTTTCATTGCATCCACCGCTTTTTCAGTTGGTACTAACTTTCAAAAAAAGCTGTTGAAAGGTCTACTCATAAATTTGTTAGTTATTATGCTGAGAGTGACAATACTTTTGTTGTTTTCAAAACAATGGATCACAAAAAAATCCTTTGTCACATAGTTGAAAAACTTATACTCTAATCGAAGAGTCCAAGACCCATATCATCATCAGACTCTTCAGATTCTTCTTCCTTCTTCTTTTCACTTTCTACTCCAGACCCAATGTTGGTAATCAGTTTCCTGACGTTGATTCCTTCTAGCGCTTTCGCAAAAAGACCAGGCCAGTATGGTTCCACGTCAACGATGGCTACTTTGAGGATGGTCTGGATTTTCTCACCAGTTACTGCAATATCATCATCAACCAGAATTAGGGCTGAGTAGACGCAAGCAAGTTCGCCGTTGGAAGTCATTTTTTGAACACAATACATTGGTTCTTGATGGTAAAAAATACCGTTCATGCGAAGCAATGGCTTGAAAAGTGGTAGCAGGATTCTTCTCTATTAGAAACAACAATCAAATGTTGCTTTGTTGAATTCAACCGTGATCTTAGAGACACCGATGATGCAGTAGACGTCCAAATGAGGCAGTAACATCAGAAAATTAAATAAATTCACAAAATCGTTTTGAATGATCGAAAAGTGAAGTTGCAAAGAAGGTATATTATATGGCAAAGAAAAAAAATTGTTTCATCAAGGCAACGCACCGTGCCACAAGTCGATCAAAAAAATGTCAAAATTACATGAATTGGGCTTCTAATTGCTTTCGCAACCATTGTATTCTGTAGGTCTAGTCCCCAGCTACTTTTTCTGTTCTCAGACCTCAAAAAAAAATCATACAGGTAAGAAATGAAAAGGTTATTGCTAAAACTGACCTCTATGTTGAGGCACCATGAATCGTTTTACAAAAGTGGTATTGAAATGTTTGAGCGTCGCTTTAATGATTGTGTGGCTCTTGATGGAGGTTACATTGATGTCACGTTATGGTTGAATTTCTTGGTTAATGAATGATACTGCAAAAATTTTGGGGATTTTCTATCTATCTTCTATAGGAAATATTCTGCTGATATGGCTCGATCGATTTATTGGGTGGCAGTGTATGTCAGAATAACGCTAAAAAACTGCAATGATTTACTCTTTTCAGGATATAGACATCTGATTTACTACTTTATTTGGATGATGATGCGAAACCGCGCAATTTTCGCACTGGAATGGGTTTCAGAATAGCTTGAACGTTTTCCTGGACATCTTCATATGAAATTCAACGTATGCACTTCATTTCAATTATTTTTGATATTGTTCCAAATTTTTCATCAGGAGAAACCTATAAACAATCATTGGACAAGGCCAATCTATGTTATTGTAAAATGACTAATTCTCAATTGTTCATTTCATTTCGCATATTGATGAAAAATCTGAAACGAATTTGTTTTTTATTTTTAAATCACACGGCTCAAAAATGTCATGTTTGAAATAAACAAAATCAAATTAGGAATTACATTTCTCAAATTAAGTAGGGCTTGTGATATATCATATCAACGTTCTATCCATAATCTATCGAAAATATTTTTTAATTTCATTAAGAACTCCATAGATGATGCCATTCAGTACAGGATAAAAGAACATGAATTTTAAGATAGTGAGTATTCCTCTTCGGCAACATCCCTGTTTCGAATAAAGCACGAGATGAGGTGATTATATTCTTTGCAAGACATTATTTTTTGTGGTAGAGTTGCTTGGTGAATTTTCGGTTTTTAACCTTCCACAGTCTGAAAAATAAATAATTATAGATCAACAGGAAATCTGCTCAAATGCAAAGTTCATAATAAGCACGATTGAAATAGTGAATTTATTTTTCTGCTGCTTGTTATGAATCGCACGTTGGAAGGTAACATTTTGTTAGCCCTCATATAGCACAAGTTTTTGCTTTTGATGGTTATCGTTTATCTGAAAACGATTCTATTTCTGATGTAATATTTTCAATCTATAGAAACTTCTATACAATACGACTTGAAAGTTCAGAACAAAATGAAATCATTTAGATACATTTTTCATGCGAACTCAAACTGAATGCAATAATGAGTCACCACTATATTTAAATATTTCAATTGTGGAATGAATGTTCAAGAAATCGGCTTTGAATTTTCGGACTAAGATATAATTTCTTTTCATTTTCCAGAACTCTGTATTAATGAAAACAGTTTTTTCAGGGGAAGGTGGATCTCACGTCGGATCTTCTTCTAGTGATGGTGAGTTTAAATCAAATATTTATGTTTTTATATATATGTTCGTCTTTTATAACTAAGAAGAATAACGAATAATAATGATATTAAACAAGATATTCGATAAGATCACGGACAGTAAAAATGAATGGTCTTGAAAAATATATTTGATTTTCAGTCTGTTTCTGATCACGGATTAACCGGTGATTGAATCAGGTTGAAAATGAAGTGTATTTCGAACAATCAATTTGTCAACTTCTTTGGAATTAATTATATCTCAGATAGGTTATTGTAATGGTACGTTCCATCAATTGTTATTTGTTTGATTATTTCGTGATGGAGGTATTAGAGACCTGATTGTGTAATTATCCCCTGTCTTTTTGTTGTATTTGCGAGTTTAATGGTAGACAGAAAATCGCAAATAACCAAGTACGAGGTATTGCACCATCTATAAGTAGCTGGCTATGAAAATGAGTATGTAGTTACCATAAATTGATATTTCTTTGATAGTCAGTTTGAATCTGTTACGAAATGTTGTTGGAATACATGCATGAGATTGAACCTGAGTGTTTTAATGAGCTGGACATTATACTTACAATTTCAATTCAAATTATTTATGGTCGACTATTTGACTGAGTTTAATAAGGAATATTGATATTTCAGTTTGATTTTAGAGTCGATAAACTTCAAAATAATTCCCGTTCAACATGAAATAGAGTAATTATGGTTTATATTTGTGCATCAAGGAAAACTGAAGTGACAAGTAGGTGTAGGAATTTTCTTTCAAACGTTGTTATTTCTTTTGATTACTTCAGAAGCTATGACTTTTATGAATCAAATTTACCCAAAGGAAAACTCAATTGATGATAATTATGAGAGAAAACATCAAATAATGACTGTATTATATTTCAAGGTATATTTCAGGATGAAACAGAATTGTTTTAATCATTATCGGCTAGTAATAATTGACACGTACGATTACTTCAAACTCTCGTTTTCAAACGTCGTTTTTCCAATATTTTGATTGGTATTTACACAATTAGTTACTACAATGGCTAATATGTCACCACACAAGGATATAAAGCAGATAGGATCGCTTTAGACGTGGGGTTGCGGTTTGTGCCTAACTAGCCAATTAACCGGCCCTAATTGTAATAGCAACGCTACATTTGTTTTGTAATTAGATACAAGATTATTTTGGTTGATATCATTGTGTAGGTTGTCAATAATCCAATAATCGGATATTAATTTAATCGGTAAACGATAAGTCGTTGATTGGAATAACTTGAAAGTTGCAGAATCATAGTTCATCTTTCAGAGACCAGTGTCTGGTTTACTAGACCATTTTTTATCGAAGACAATAACCTCAAGCTGATGTATGTTCAAAGTTGATTCAAATGAGCGAGGTTATTGATACTTATTCTTGTCGTATGAGATAAAACATTTCGAATTATGGAAAATCAAAATGAAAATCAAACTTCGTCAATCAATATGTCAGGTATATTAATTACATTACTACGAAATGTTGTCAAATACAACTGAGTTGTAATATTGCCATAAATTTGGCTCAGAACCCACCAAGATATGACGTTCAGAATTTGGGGTAATACCTAGTGGAAATATGTACTTTCCATTAATTCATTATTTAATGTTGAAATTGTACAAAAAATTAATAACTTGTTTTATAGCAAATTCATATGAATTGATATGGATGGGTGGGAATTACTATATGTAATATACAAACTATTGAATACTGATAGAGGAGAATACGTCAGAATAAGTCGTTTAGTCGAATCTAATTTCGTGCATTATTTATATATTTCAATAGTGCTTATTATATAGAACAATGACAAAAACTTAATTTCGATACCGACTTGGAAACTGTACAGTTGTGATAGTGTGATGTCAAGGGATATGTACGATTATCGGTACAACACCGTCTCCGAACTTTTATTAAGGAAATATTTCAACATTCTAGGTTTGAAGATAATATCAACCCAGGAAAGCGGTATTGAGATTATTTCAAGTAATTCAACCTGAGTGGTAACAATCTATGTCTCAGATCGTAACGCATGTGAATGATCTGGCGCAGCTACTTATCTGCGCGTAATTCGAAAGAAAAATCGATCAATGCAATGAAACAAGCAAGAATGGTCCAGAAGTCTGGAAGTAAACTAAATGAGAAGAAATACTTGGAGATGTGTTCACACATATGAGTACCTGGAATTGATGATGAATTTATTAAACCACAAAAATATCTAACTAAATAAAACCATTATGGGAATGAAAAGAGCCTATTGGGGCATAAACTTATGAATGTCATAAAGTCAACTTGAAAAAATCAATTTGAAAAGATACAGAGCAGCAATTTGGTACGTAATCATTCAGGGCTCTAAAACAATTTATTCAACATGGAAAGGTGGGTGAAAATTTATATCTCTAGAAGGAAAAATAATAAAAATAACGAAACGGTAGAAATGGGGACTGTAGAATCCAGAGAACTGATAGATGAACCATGAAAATGAAAGTCTTCATGGAGGAGGAATACGCCAATAGAATCATAAAAGGTCAGAGACGTACATATTGGGCACCTAAACCAAGAGGAAACCCCAAAGTCAGATAAGAAAACCAAGGAAGATAAGAGTAACTGAGGATTAGAAACTAGAGAGATGTAGGAACAAAATGATGAAAAATATTATTAATGTTGCAGCCAAACTAAGAATTAGAAATATTGGGACCTCAATAAGGACTAGTTTTTTAACTTCAGTAGTAGTCAGGGTCTAGTTTAAACTGTAAAAGGACAAAATTATAGAAACGTTTCCTATAAGTCATATTGGAAATTGTCAGATACTGACCTCTATTGGAGAAGACGATCAACAGTCCTGAATGTTCATCAAATGCACTTTCTCCGCAATAACGTAGTTTGTATCCATTCCATCGTCTCTACCTATCCTAGATCTCGGCTAGGATCAACAATTTCCTTTTGTTTCGCTCACCGCAAAGGCTTGCTGTATTAATAGATATACATTAACTTAAAAATCGATCCACTTTCTACTTCATATTCCCGTTAATTAGCAATTCACTCCTACACAGCGTACGAAGTCGCGATTTTGCTTTATTTTGCCAAGCAAACTACCGCAATCCATTCCTCATGATTATTTACATTCGTTGGACCAATGGCAGGCTCTGTGAGCGGCGCAAAGACCAAAGTTATTATAAGCTGACAGTTAGAGATATGTAGCTTCGATATAAATAGTTATAAAACATTCATCTGGTGGGTTCGGTCACAAATAATATTGAATTTATGTCAACAACGGCAGCATGCGACGTTCTCTCGCGTGTTTACCAATACTTTGGGATTATGTAAAGTTGACGGATATTTCTTGCCTATTATCATTTATTGCTACATAATATTTCGACGGATGTGTCGTCATATTCCTCGAAATACTCATAATTATTGTATGACAACTGACAACTGATCTGCTCTTATGAATTAAGAGTTGATCACTTCAAGATTTAGATCTGTTTGTCATTGTCAAACTTCCATTTCCAATATTTCAATTTTTTTATTGAAAATTTGTGAATTATTACACGAAATATTACCTACTGACAATCAGACCTATTATTTCAGTCAATTAATATCCATATCAACTTTCAGCAGCAACAACCTACAAATCTCATAGATGCTAGTGATCGAATTCCAATAGCTCATAAATATGTGTTCCCTATGATTTCCATTGCCTGGAATAGGTAGAGATTAAACCTGCTGGAAGTGGTAACGTTTCTGTTTTCCATCATCACTCAAGCTTTCTCTGGGGCAAAATTATCTACTAAACAAAATCTGGATGAGAGAACTTGTCCTGAATTTGACAAGCATGAGTACGTGTATACAACAATTGCAAATTCAATAAGTTCTGAGATAGCATACACATACCTGTATACCATATACGTAATGACCACCCGGGCTGAAAAGCACCGGGCCTAAGGAAGAAAATGCGTTTTTCATTGTTTGAAATTGACTTCATCCATCAACGTAATCTCCATCAAAAGCCACACAATCATTTCAGCGCCGCACAACATTTCAATACCACTTTTGTGAAACGATTTATGTTCTGCCTCAACATAGGCCTCAGTTTCAGCAATAAGCTCTTCATTTGAGTAAAATTTTCTACCGGTGAGCATTTTTTTGAGGTGTGCTAACAGCCGCTAATCGTTGGGAGCCAGATCTGGCAAATATTTTGCCATCGCTTTCATTCATTTGTAATACTGTGCAATGTCTTGATGAAGCAGCACTTCCTTTTTTCGAATGGGGTCGTTTTCATGTAATTTCGGTTTTTAAACGGTATAGTAACGCTATATAATATTCACAGTTGATGGTATCCCTTCTCAAGATAGTCGATAATCACACCACGTACATCCCAAAATACCGAGGACATAACATTTCCAGCCGATTTTTGTGCTTTCGGGCGCTTTCGACGAGGTTGGCCAGTTGATCTCCACTCAGTCGACGGTCGTTTGGATTCAGGAGTGAAGTGATGGATCCATGTTCCATCCATTATCACATATCGATGCAGAAACTTCGTTTTATGTTGTAACATATCCAAACACTGCTCAGAATCATCAAGACATTTTTGTTTTTGGTCAACAGTGAGCTTGCGCGGTACCCACTTTGAACAGAGCTTTCTCACAGTCAAATGCTCATGCAATATGAAGCCAACACGTTCTTCTGATATCTTTACAATGTCAGCTAACTCTCGCAACTTCACTTTTCGATCATTCAAAATGATTTTGTGGATTTTTTTTCTGGTGTTACTGCCTCATTTTGACGTTCGCTGCGTTCTGCATCATCGGTGTTTCTATGACCACGTTTGAAGTCAGCAAACCAACATTCATTTGTTGTTTCTGATGGAGCGGAGTCTTTATAATACTTTTAAAGCTATTGCTTTGCTTGAGCGGTATTTTTCCCATCAAGAGACAGTGTAAAATTAAAACACGGAATTGTTTTTGATCCATTGCTTCGAAAATAACAAAAGTAGCGTCACCATTAGGACAATTACTCATAAACTCATGAGTAGACTATCATAAAATTTCAACAGCTGTCTTCTGAAGCTTGCTACTAACTGAAAAAGCGGTGAATGCAGTAAGACTAGTGCCATCTATGTGTTAGCTCCGAGACTATTCAGCCCATATAGTTTGATTATCATTAACCAAACCGTGAAAATGATTCCTTTGGTACTCCATAGAAGACAATATCTACTCTGCACATTCAGAATATATTTTGAGGGCATTCTAAATGACATAATGAATTCGACATTTTCAAGAGTTTTTGCTTCTTGGATGCAAATAATCTTTGATTAGATGAAAACGTTTAATTGGTGAAGAGAAAATAATGAAAATCTGATAACGGTGTAAATAAAGTTCTGCATTGAGTAATCCCCTGAAACATGTAGGTTAATTTCCAATCGACTTTTTATAATCGGGTAATTCTATCGATCAAAATATTTTAGTTCGAATGAATCAAGTGGTTTCCTTCTTTCACGGTCGTAATCTATTAGTACTTGGTAGTGATTTCATAACGTCTTTTGGCCAAATTTTATTTGGTTAAGTATACGTAATCTGTTTGAAATCGTTCACAAGCATGTCTGCAAACAAAACATTTCTTGTCTTCTGTTATGAATATCGAGAGTTACTTCACAACAGCAATTGGGTAAATGTCGAACAAACTGCAATTTCTTCACTGAGTCGTGCATACTCCGCAATGATATATTTACTAGGTTTTGTGGAATTCAATTTCCACACAAATTTTAGCAGAACTTTTTCAAATAGTGCGTATCTTGATACTGATTTTCTTATTATAATATATTTGAATCATATGCATGCAGCTTTCGACAAGGAAACGGATTTTCTGAAATGTCAGACTTTTTTCAATTTATCGCTTCAGTAATTTCATAGTTTTTAATAAAATTTTGTGCATATCTACAATTTCAACAGTATGATCCACAGACTGATAAATGTACCCTTGTCAGAAGCGAATTTCAATAAAGAACTGAATAAAATAAATCAAA
>WOGO01000028.1:0-41472 GCA_015342085.1 Leptinotarsa defecta
GTGGTCATCTCAATGAACGTGTTAGTTGGTGTTGGCCTGAAAAGCATATGATGCTGAAGAAGTAGTGAAGAAAATTGATTGTCCTGTTCCTGTCAACAAGAGAGGTGTCTTTTCTTTTTCTGACTTTGACTAAGTTGTATGAAATTTTTTTAGGAAAAATTACTGTAATTACTCAGTATTATAAATGAAATCACTCCTTTATTTGGAAAAAAAATTGAATAAATAGATTATTTTGAAAGTACATTTCGTTTTGTCTATTTTTACGCATAAACCCACTTACTTTCTTGTTGGTAGATACAGAAGTACTCAATTTATAAATATCCCGTAATTAGGCGCAACCATTCACAAAATTAAGTTCAAAGCGAAATTTTGTTACGTAATTATGGACAAACAGGATGGTCCAAAAATTATCAAGAATAAATAAAAAAATTAATACAATATAGTTCAGTTATATATATTTCCAATCTGTGAAGATCTTTTCATCTTCTAAAAAATTTCTATATCGCTTAACTTTCTTGTATGGCTGCAAATCTTCCTAAATATGAGAGACGTCTTAATACTCCGTAATTATATACTTTTACCTTGATCTAAATAAGTTAGAGAAGGAATGTTTTCACATAGAGAATGTTGTGTCATTCGTACATTCGTTATGTAGATGAAATTGCGGTGATTATTGGAAAATTTAACTGTACCCAAAGATAGACGAATAAATAGGATGATTTATGATATTTTTAAAAAGATCTGTTTAACCAGATATCGCACCCCTGCGAACAACAACCCTCAGAAGTCGAAACTTGTGTTAGCTAAGGAATAACGAGATCTTACCTTTTAACGTGTGATTCCCAACACGGGTTGGACGATAGCAACTGAAAATCTGTAGTTCAGCCTAGGGCTTGAACCAGCGAATAACACGGCGGTCGATTTGAGTGAGTGAACAAAGAACCCATGTCGAACCGACCGGCTACCGTCCGATATGATGTATGATATGATATATTTATTCAGACAGACATGTTCACAAAAGGAGTTTATGATTCGCACTTGGTGTATTGTCTAAGCTTATGGCTCGTATTACAACTCTCCCTATGCTAGAGAGTCATTTTACAAAGAAAAATTCTCAAATTAAATTCAAATGAATACCCACTTAAAAAATGATTACTTGGTAGACACAATCAAGAAGGAAGGAAAAAAACTGCGACAGTAGAGCGAGAGAGAAAGAAGATTATTGGGTTTCAATACTATGTATGTATGGTGATAACGACATGTTTTACATAGTAATTTAACGCATACATCAATGAACAATGTTTTTTAGCTTGACATGATTCACTTCAATGAATTTTTTCAATTCTTACTTTTGATTTGACTTTTCGTATATATTCTGGAACCATGTTGGGAAGTTTCAGGCCGAAATAAGTTATGAATCTCTGTGGTAGAGACTTTTTGTAAAATGGAACAGACACTAGATTATTAGAAATAGACCTCGTGTTGTAGGAATGACTAGTGTATGTGTAGGTTTTGGTTTTCATCATCCAATGTATACATTGGTATATATAAATTTGTTTGAGATTCAGTAAGTTAGCTTCACGATATAATTCATTTGTGGAAAATAGTTTTGATTTTTTTAGTATAATCTTTATTATTGTGTTTTGAGTAGTTTCTAGATCACATAAGGCTGTTTTGTACATACCCCCCCAAATAATGACACAGTAACGTATAATGGACTCTGCTAGTGCATTATACACCATCATAATGGTTCTCCTGCTTAAAATATCTCTCAGCTGATAAAATTTACGTATAAGTTTGCGAAGTCTCAGAATTGTATATGATACATGCTCAGACCATCGAAGGTGTTGGTCTAAGATTACACCCAGGTATTTGATTTTATCAATTTTTTTTATAGTTCGACATGTACAGTGTATATGGTCACAAGTTCCTTTTTTTACTGTGATTCCCTCAAACTCTGGTTGGTCTCTAATATCAGCACTGAATGAGATAAATTTTGTTTTATCGGTATTTATGGTTAAAAGACTGCCATCAATGTAATCGAAATATATACTTAACTCTCGTTCGGCTTGTTCGTACACTTTTGTCCAAGAATCTCCAAAAAACATGATCGCTGTGTCATCAGCATATGAGATTACTGAGCTTTCGGTGTTTCTCAGTACTCCAATATTGTTAATATAAATTAGGAAGAGTATGGGCCCCATTACTGTTCCTTGCGGTACGCCTATGGTGATTGGAAGGGGGTTGCTATAACAGTTTTTGATTTTCACTCTCTGAGTTCTATCCTGGAGATAATTTTCAAATAAGTTAAGTACTGTGCCTCTTATCCCCGATCTTTCCAATCTATGTAATAATATTTTGTGATCCACGGTGTCGAATGCCTTGGCCAGGTCTAGAAATATTGTTAGGCACTTATTATTATCATTAAGATTAGCCAAGACGTCTTTCACCAATTGGAATATAGCCTGTTCTGTGGAAAAGCCTTCTCGGAAACCAAATTGCGAACTCAATAAAATATTATTGGATTCTAGGAATCGCATGAGGCGGACTTTCAACACTTTCTCGAATATTTTTGCAAAGTTATTTATAACTGTAATAGGCCGATAATTCGTAGCAAGTTTCCTATTACCTGCTTTGAAAATTGGCGTAGTTATTGATTCTTTCCAAGCACCAGGTATAACACTGGTTAGGAAGCATAAATTTATTATATGTGATAACGGATTCGATAGGTGTTTGTTGAATTTTTTCATCAAATAAACCGAGATACGATCAGGACCTGCCGATGTGTTATTTTTTAGGGTAGAAATAGTGGAGATTATTTCATTACTTGTTACTGGATTGAGAAATAGCGAATCCCTTATATGAGGATTTACTTCCTGCGGAGAGGTTATGGTATCAATTTTTTGGGCCATGAGCGTTCCCACCTGAACAAAAAATTTATTGAAATATTCAGCTTTTCCTAGATCTGATGAGATTTCATTACCTTGGTCATCGGTTATATTTATACTATCTGCTTGAGTACTTTTTGACGAATTTGTTATATCGTTTATTTCAGTCCAGATTTTTTTATAGTTATTATTTGCTGCTGTTATTCTATTTTTATAGTAATCGGTTTTTGTTTTACGTATTAGATTGCTTAGAAAGTTTCTGTAATGTTTATATTCTGTTTTTAGTTCTATAGAGAAGTTTTTTATAAGTCTGGATTTCATACGATCTCGATGTCTGATTGAAGTTATTAGTCCATCAGTTATCCAAGGCTTAAATTTCTTATTTTCCAATCTCTGTTTTTTAGTTTCAGAACTATTTTTTATATATAATTGCAAAGTGCTAATAAAATGATTGTACGCTGACAGTGGTTCACTTGAGTCCAAAACATTTTCCCATTTTTCGTCATCTAGTAGACTACTAAGTTTTTTATAATTTATATAGTTCTTTTCTATTGTTGAAATATCATTATCTGTTGACACACCACGATCAGTTAATTTTACAGATAGTGCTATTGCGTAGTGATCAGTTAGGCTAGTTTTACATATAAAAGAATTAATTTTTTTTTCATCGAGAGCATACTTTTTCTTTATTCTAGTGAAATTATGATCAATTAAGCTTGAGGTATGTTCAGTGATTCGCGTTGGTTTTGTGTTAATTTTAGGAAAGAACCCATGTACAGCCATATTACAAACATAGTTATTTACATAAGTGTCATCTACATTTAGTAAGTTAATATTAGTGTCACCTATGAATATTTCGAAATCTTTTTTATTTCTAGTTAACAAAAAATTTTCAAGTTCAGTAATATACAACTGTTTGCTTGTAGCTGGTGGCCTGTAAGATGCTATTATAGAAAAGGTAATATTTTCCAGGATGAATTCGATAACCAAAATATTTGTTTCTGAGAGGTTATGTATTGTACTTCTTACGTCCCCAATTTGCTTTTTTACATATAATACAACACCATCGTTTTGATTAAATCTAGATTGGTTATAAAAAATATTATATTTAGGAATTTCAAAATTTCCCAGATTTTCAATGACAAAGGTCTCTGATAAAACAATGACGTCAATTTCGTTTTCCACAGATTCGACATATAATAAGAGTTCCTCAAAGTTTTTGTTCAGGCTTCTAATATTGAAGTGAACTATGTTAAAATGTTTCTCACCTTTTGCGTCTCTGCAAAAATTCAAATCTTCGCATACGTTTGTCTCTCTCTCCATATTGCTCCAGTTCATTAAGAAAGTCAATCATTTTACAGTATAATATCCTTGAATACAAAAAAAAAAGAAATTAAAGAGAATTGCCTACCAATTCAATGTATGAAAAAAATTATAACTCAAAATTTACTCAATATATACACAGCAAGAGTGAACTCCTAACATTCACAATGTTCAAGTACCAGTTAATTTATTCCCTACCGAACATTTTATTTCAATAAAAATGTAAAACAAAATATAATTCAAAGAGACGAAAGAAAAAATGGTAATGTAATGAGGTCGCCGCTGTCATTCATCAACAGTAATGTCCTCACTCGATCTTATTTTCTTCTTACGGCCGTCAATTTTTGCAAATATCTGCCCATTCAGTGTCCATACGTTTTTGTCACCATATTTCACCTTCGCTTCATTCATAAGTAAGCGTTTGTTTTTTGTCAGATCTTCGGTGATGAATAACTTTTTACCTTTAAATTTGGCTATGTTTTTCAATATTCCAGTTTTGTATTCATTGCTATCGAACACTACAACTGTTGGTCGAGGTTTTCCTGACTTGCCAGTTTGTGACCCTATTCTGAATGCTGACCTAATGTTATCTTTGTTCAATTTTATGGAATTCGATTCGTTGAGTATTTGAAGACACTTGAAGGAGATATTTTCATTTTCGCTTTCTTGGATGCCGTAGATACAAATGTTGTTTCTTTTTTTATGTTGCAATAAATCATCCAACTTTTGTTCCATTGACTTTATCACTTCACCTTGGGTTTTTATAACTTTTTCAAGCTTCTCCAGTTTTTTGTTCACTAACTCGGTCACTGTTTTAGTTATCTGTGCAATGAAATCTTTGTTGGAAAATGCTTCTGCTATAGATTCCTTGATAATATTCTGCACTTCTAACTTATTTCTAGTTCCCATGATTTTCCCTTTACACTCAGGACTTAGCGATTCATTTAATAGTACCTACACACTCGCGAGGGATCGTTCCCATGATTTTCCCTTTACTCTCAGGACTTAGCGATTCATTTAATAGTACACAATCGCGAGGGATCGGTATTTGACGGAGCAAAATTTACTGCGACTACTCTCGACGGGACATCAGTCGGGACATTTTTCTAATTTATTATCATTATCTACATAATCATATCTTTATTATTATTCCATTCAAATTAAGACGGATGTTTATGTTAAAAAAATAGACATTCATTTGTAATGATTTTCGTCACCTAATCAACAATATTGAACGTTATTTTATGAACGGAAAGCAGAAGACAATTTAATAAATGACAGGCGTTGATTGATTCTTGATTTCATGTATTTCACTAAAAAATGGATTATTAGGCTGCCATCACTTTTTGGAAAATCCTGTATAACTACAAATATTAGTAGTAACTGAATATCTCTGAGCCATCCTCTACGAGAGATTTGTATCACATGAATTGTCAACATTCAACTCATAATTTTTTTAATAATAACTATTCTTAGGCTGGAATGTGTTGACCAAAGTATCAGATGCAATATTTTTATTTACAATTGAACATTCGGATTTCTGGAATTGATGATAATCAAAATTGCCATAAACTTTAGCTTCAAATGAAATTCTACGTAATGTAATGTTATTCAAAACACTATTATTTGCGCTCCGTTAGACTAAAATAAACTACAGTTTTTTATCTGTGTAAATAGTGTATATCTCAAGGGTGTCAGCAGAACATCTGCTGTCCATTTTATTAATTTTATTTGAAGTATAAGGAAGCTATTTCAACTATTTGAGTGTCTAAACTTAGATAGAACGCGACGCGACTGTTGCGAAATAGAAACGAGATAAGTTTGTCAAATGTACTGAGAAAATAGTGTGAGTTTTTGAATAATATTGGAACATTTCAGTGCAGAAATAAAATTTTTACATGCCGTGCGACGTTTTGCGTAATAATCGTAACTAGATAGAGATGATGAAAGAGTGAATAGTTCGAAATACCTCAAAAAGCATTTGGTTTATCGGAATCCCTGAATATTTATGCATTTTTATACAGTATGTTTCTACTGTTCCTACCTTGTCACTCCCAGGTACGTCTGTTCAATGCTGATACTAAATATATATATATATATATAAATGCGTGCGATCGTTGCTAATCATAAAGTGATATAGGGCAAAGCGCGGCCTTCAATGCGCTATTTATTATAGGCACGCGCCGCCGGCTCCCAGGCCGGTACCGCTGCAACCGCTATGTCCTTGCATTTTAAATCTGTAATATCTTCGAAAATATTCATTTAAATTACATGCTGTAAAGGGACATATTGATCTATATCAAATGCACAATGTATTTAAGGTAATTAATTGGATAAGGATTAATGCTGTATTGCTTAAAATCGCTTTGTAAATGAGCCATTATTTCTCGAGGATAAGACATATACTACCGCAGACTTTTTTGTAGACTTTTTCAAGGTGTAGTAGTACATTTTTTTATTTATATCGTAGGGTTCAGCCAGCGTTTGCACTGTAAGAGCAAACAAATGTGTTTATTTACGACATCACATTAGAAACTTCTAAAATATTCAGTGTTTCTGTTTATGCATGTTATATACATATAAATATTCCTGCAGATGCACTGCATTTCGTTAATGCCCCCCTTTTATTTTTTGAACGGGTCAGCTCAAAAAATTGAAATTTGAAGTATTAAAATTATTGCATGAATACTTTATTTTGACGTGAAATTGACAGATGAAACTGTCAAAATGGCGACTGGGTACTGTTTTAGTGACGAATGTAATTTTTTTTAAACGGCAATGTTCTCAGACAAAATTGCAGAAAAAATTAACGTTTGGGCAGGAATATTGGAAATCTATATTGTAGGACCTCTATTTATTGATCAAAATTCAACTGGGGAACTGTATTTGAATATGCTGGAAACTACTGTTGATCCTCTCATCACTGAAATCTTCAAAGCGAATCCTAATGAATTCGATATGGATATTGTATTCCAACAAGATTGAGCACCACCACATTACTCCAGACAAGTAATAAAATATTTGGACACTACTTTTCCCGGTCGTTGGATTGGCGTCGAGGTCCTACAGAATGGCCAGCCCGCTCGCCAGGTTTGACACTTTTGGACTTTTCTATGGGGCTATTTGAAGCTCCACGAAACTGAACCTGCTTCGATATTGGATATACGGCAGAGGATAACAGATATTTGTAGATATATTGACGTTACTGTGTTCGAAAATGTTCGGCGTGAAATATCGGGTAGGCTGTACATATGTTAAGAAGTTCAAGGCAACCATTTCGAGCATCTTCTGAAACGACCTCAAGCTTATTACCTCATTATGTAGTTAAATGTCAATATATTCAGGCAATTATTAAAAGTTTCGACATTTTATAGTTGTTGAAGAAATTGACATTATATTCTAGGGTTGTGAAGCATTTGTCAGGAGCTTCAAAAATATGTGACACAAGACCCCCCCTTTCCATTCAATTTTTTTCCCAGATGGCGCCGAGTCGCCATCTTGAAAGTTTCTTTTGTCAATTTCACTGCAACATAAATTATTCATGCAATTATTTCATTATCCCAAATTTCAATTTTTTGAGTTAACCCGTTCAAAAAATAAAAGGGGGGGAGGCATTAAAGAAATGCACCGTATATGATGTACTATTAATTAACTTCACCTTTTTTATTTTGCAGTTATAGCGATGCTGTTGTGGATAGCGATTATGGCAACACTGAGAATAAGGTACGTTGAAAAAGTAGTCAGAAATGAGTTGACAGAAGAACAGAAAAACTTATTGGCGGATAAACTCCGTTCAGTGTTAGAAGAGGGATTGGATCTGGAAAATGCAGATGAAAAGTTCAATGTACCCATGATTTCTTTACAAATTGAGAAAAACATTTTGAAAGCAGTTAGCGAATTTCTGAAAAGGGAGTTGAAATATGAAAGTTTCTTTTATAAGTAAATGTTGGTGAATCTTTGAATGTAAATTTTGTGTTCATTTCAGTATCAATATGAGAATAATTCAAATGGTAAAACTGTATAAAACGAGATTTTAGAATATTTAGGTTTACGTCCCTTAAAAAATCAGAAAAATAATGTGGTTTTGGGTTTCATTTCCTCATTTTAAATCATTACTCTGTAATAATGTAACGATATAAATGTTCAAGTCTATAATTTTCAGAGAAGTATTTTTATTTTCTCGTTCAATACTAGGTGAAAAACAATTCGCTTATGAACATTATTTTAAACGAATCATAAGCATATGAGAAAATTGTATATATGTATTTCATTCCAAAAACCTTTTAGTCAATGTTTGTTTGTTCTAATGTATGTTTCGTCAAACGTTATTATTTGCTATTTTATCATATAGATACAAAATCATTCAAATACATAATAAATAAAACGGTTTCCAATTTATTTCTTCTCAAAAGTCCTCATTTTCATCAAATGTCAACAAAATCCTTATTGAAATCAATTCAGAAACTTCAGAAAAAAATTATAAGGTGTATATATGATGAAATTGGCCGATACTTGATGAAAATCCATAACTAACGTATTCAAAAAAACACTTTATTGGGAGATTTTTACTAAACGATTTTGACCAAACGATTTTACAAAAATGCAAGCCATACAATGGCTTCTTCGGGCGTGTCTTTCAGTTTATCTCTGTTATTTATATCAATTTCCATATTCTAAAAAATGGTTTTCATATCTCCATAACTTTTTAGCATTCTAGACTATTAAATACGCTTAATTTTTCGTGGCGCCATCTAATATCGATATTTTGAAGTACAAATGACCATCAATTTTATGGGTGCAGGATCCTGTAAAATTGTCAATACATTCAATTTGTATTTAAAAAATAGTTGAATATGTTTCTTGTATGTGGCAACCTTACTAGTCCACTACGTATTACTCAGATAATATTTATTTATATTTTCTAATAAGGTAGAGTTGTCATGATTCACCATGGGAATCATAACGAATTCATTTTAAATTTGTCTTGTAAGGGGTGTTTGGTACCCCGTTTTATTTAATTCAAATCTAATCGCAGTGCATGAAATTTTCATTTGTAAATCATTCAGGAGATACTATAGGTTAGAACTTGGTTAGAGTGATTTAAGAAGACGGTGTAATAAGTTTGAATCATCAATGTTTCTGCATATTGGTTGAAATAAGATGGTGTTATACATCTGACTAGAGAAGCTTTCAAATATAAAACGCTACATAATCCTATAGAGATCGTTTTCTATGTGAATTCATTTTCCGAACTAGGAATAACAAAAATTCTTGTAATAGTGGTTGCATAAAAAAAAAGCATTTGTTACTACTACTTTACTCCAATTTTCAAATTCAAAGTAAGCATTCAAAATTGATGATAAAAAAATGTTGAAAAGCAATTAATTGTGTTTTTTAAAGTATGTTAAAACAGGCATCTGTTCAGAATTCAGAAAACTAGCTTCGTGGCGAGAATCCTGAAAAAAGTGTTAGCTGTTCATATATATCTGTATCTATATATTAACTTCTCTTTCTTTTTCCTTCCTTCTTTCCCTCTCTTCAGGTCCTAATACCTATAATATAGTATTTTATTTTTATACATTTATCATTGGAGGAAGAGCAGGTGCGAATGCGAATTCGTGATCTGAACCAAAAGCCATTTGCACATCAAATATAAAGTGTATTCTTTGATTATTTGTTTTCTTGTTAATTTTGATGGGCAATAAATTTATCATTAGACTATTAATAATTATTTCTGGAAAAGAGGCGTAGGTCTTGCAAATCTGGTATCTTGAGTTAATACTTCAAGCATCAGGGGCTACCTAAAGCATCATGTAAACCAAAGAATTTACTCCATCTTAACGCTAAATGATAATATAGTATTAAATCCTAAGACTCTTAAACAGTAGTATAGGACAGAAATATACGGCGACAGACATTCCAAAATATTGAAATTAATACCACTTGTGACGTCTGGTGGTGGTCTTTCAAAGTACGAATGACGATCGATGTGTTTTATTGCAGCTTTCTGTATTATATTCGTTGTTCCAATTGTAAAATATAGTTGAATATATTTCTCATATGTGTCATGGTTACTAGTTTACTACTCGTTATTCAGTTGAAACCTATGAATAATCTCAGATTCATTGATATAATTATCTATTATGCCATGAGCATAGTTTAGATATACGAATTCATTTGAATTTTGTCTTGTAAGGGATAATCGGTATCCCGTTTGTATAAATTTAATACACAATATTTTCGTACCTCTATAATGGACTCTGTCAACAGGATAAAGTTAGGAATTCAAGAATCTTATCGCTGTTCGAATCACTTTCAATATATTAGGGGAAGTCAATGAATAATTTTCAACATTACAAATCTTTTAGAAACGATTTTTGCGGAATATTAATGTTAATAAATTAAATACAACGGCAGATAAAAATCAATTTTGAAATACGCAACATTTTAAAATGATTATTAATTTATTGAGGATGGTATACACGGCGTCCCAATATTGATGTAACAGACAAGAGGTGTGATGAACTGTTTTTTTAATTTCATTTAAAGATTAGGCTCTGTTTCATGTGAAATGAGAATATTTTCAGTTTTTGAAAAACTAGTTTCCCTCGACTGTAATGCTGAACCATTTTTCTTCTCAGGTAATAGAAAGTTGTTCAGAATGAGAATTTATGGCTTTGATTAATTTCGTTATTATTGGCGTTATACACTATTGGGCTAAAATGAAAAACGTGATAATATACTGTTTTTTGTCCGTTTCGGGATTATAGGTAAGTATTCCTTCCAAAAAAACTGACATTTCTTATAGGAGCTTATATTACCTCTTGTACATATTCCATGAATGATGATCCATAATCAATAAGAACTCCTAGATACTTTACCTCACCTACCAGTTAAAATCAGTCTGAATTCTGAATGATATACATTTGGGGTTAACACCCTTCGTTTCCCCCTTCAATTTACACCTATGGTTTGTATTCTAAAAAATGTATTCAATTCAATACTTGTAACGGCATCTACTACTGATATCGTGAAGTACTAATGAAGATCAATTTTATGAGTGCAGGATTCTGCAAAGTCATAATTGACGGTCGATTTGTGGTAGAATATAGTTGAATATGTTTCTTGTACGTGGCAATGTTACTAGTTTACTACCCATTACTCAGTTAATATTGATTTATTATTTCTGAATTAGTAAACTCGATATGTATCACAAGTTTGTGTGCATAAGCGAATTCTTTTAATTTTGTCTTGTAAGGGATAATAGGTATCCCGTCAAATTAAATCCAAACATAAATGGTATATTTGAGGGTGGGATATTCAAAATTGGTTATTTTTATTCTCATCATCATGAATTGTAGGTATACCGGGTGGCTAAATGTTGAATTTCAATTATACACTGTAGCTGCCTTGGTAAAGGTTTAAAATTGGTACTGCTTTGGGTGGTGGAAAGTATTTTTGCTAGTTCGTCTGCCTATAGCGCTGCATTTGATTTTACAATTTTTTCAGGTCCAATAATAATTTAGGATTTTTTCAGTGATACTTATGAGGTCCATAATCGTGCTATTCGAGTTGAGTATCCAAATTGAAACTTCCCCAAAGTTAAAGATATCTGTCCTGAAACAGATATTTCAGAATATATAGTATCGATCTAGGTCCACATTTTATTATTAAATCCTAATATATTCAATATTGGCATTTGGTTACTGTATTTGTCTGTGACTTGGTTGACGTTTTCATGAAAAGCAGCAGTTATTACTGGAACGCATACCCAAAATTTTGGTTAGTTTTGGATCATGCCATTAATAATAAATAACGAAACGTTTTCTAAGATCAGAAATCGTATTATTATCAATAAATTGATATATATCTTGAGAAAAAATCTATGTATCATTTAGAAACTGGAGATTCACAATAGGATCAAGGCATAAAGCAAACCCCTTCAAGAACGCAGCTTAGGAATTTGACTTTCGACAGACGACAGTCTCAATAGCATGGTTTTAAAAGAAATAAAAAAGAAATCAGTAAAAAATATTTTTTTCAATTCTTTCATCGGTGTAGGTAGTTGAAATTGAAACCGAAGAAAAACCTAGTCGCGTTTACAATATATTTTTCTCGTAGTCCGTTGATTCGAGATGATGTAGAAATTTTATTTAATTTTTTTGTATCCTCTGTCAATGTTTTTCATTCCCCATAAACTACGGTTGTGATTGATATCTTAATGCTGAAAATATAGCATTCTTGTGCCGGTTTTCGATATCAATAAAGAAATGGCAGACTCTGCTAGTGAATCAGATTCCAGTAGCATTGACGGAGGTCCCATCATGATGCCACCAAGTCCTATTACTAGAGAACAACTACAGAAACGTATTGAAAGCCTTCAGCAGCAAAATCGGGTTCTCAAAGTTGAGCTAGAAACATATAAGCTGAGGGTGAAATCATTACAAGAGGAAAATATGGATCTTCGAAAGGCATCTGTTATTATTGTAAGTGACAATTTCACTGTATTTAGAATGATTGAATTTTGTACCTTTGTGAGTGGAATGTTTTCCCCATTAAATTGTTTTAGAGGCTTACAAACAGTTTCAGGAGAATGAATAGTGTGAAATATCATTTTTACTTCAGGAGTTCTTTAGCCTCATGTTCTGGGTAGGTTGTGTTGATAATTTCTAGAAGCACCTAAGGAGCATTATGCCTATTTGCCAGGCTGCACTCGAGGCATTGATGGACCTAAGAGAGACAACGAGACTAGTAAATGCCGTGAAGAATTGAAGAAACTGACGGAACAAAATAAGTTGACTCTACTGGGTGCCTGGGCATTCAGGGATTACAGACACAGAGGAGCTGATGAGTGCTAAAAACAAATCATAAGCTTCATATATTGCTTCTTGACCAATTCTAGGGTTACTAAAATTTATGAATTGGGATCAAATCAGGAAATGGTACTGATAACTAGTACTGGAGACCGCATATGGGAAAAGCCTAATAAAGAAGCAACCTGAAAAAAGAACGGAGCTGTAGAACTGCTTCGACATAGCAGGGATTGGCACAGAATACTCACAAGGCTACTCAATGAAAATTATCCATTCATCACATCAATTTACTATTTATTTTATTTATCAATTCAGTATAAACGGGAAACCCCTGTATTACAATGATTGAATACAAAATTATATAATTTATACTCTACACAGTAAAAACCAACTAAAACTGATATATAATCGCATTAACAACCAACATAGTAAAAACATAATTAAATAGAAAATACATAATCCTTGGCCTCCTGTTTAAATACTTCCAAAGAATTATGGAAAAAATTGAGACCTGACTCGTTAGCCTCTCAGAATTCTAGATAGAGGACTATAGTGTCCATACAACTAACCATACTACACAACAAAATTTATATGGTAATAAAGCTAATCAAGAAATTCACTAGATTTTATGAAAAACATATTTTTTTATAAATAAAATCAAGTATTATAATTCTATTTATCTGCATAGGTAAATCTCCGGACAAAATCTTTTTGGTCATATAAATCAAGTGATACATTGAAGGGTTTTATTATTATTGGTTCAAAACCAATTTCAATACAATAAGAAACAAATAAATTATTAAAAGGTATTATACAACAATACTAAAATACAAACAAGAAACATGTATAGAAAACAATAAAAAACTACTCAATGTTTGAAAATAAAATACTATTATCGGTGTGCGTGTTGTGTGTTATGTTGAGTGTTGTGTTATGTGATATGTTTTGTGTTGTGTGTGCGATTTATGTGGTATGTTTTGTGTTGTGTGTGTGTGTGTTGTGTGGCGTATCTGTGTGTTATTTGTGTGGCGTGTATGTGTATTGTTTGTGTGGCGTAACTGTGTGTTGTTTGTGTGGCGTATCTGTGTGTTGTTTGTGTGGCATGTATGTGGCTTGTATGTATGTTGTTTGTGTGGAGTGTCTGTGTATGGCGTGTCTGTGTGTTTGTTGTGTGGCGTGTCTGTGTGTTTTTTGTGTGGCGTGTCTGTGTGTCTCTGTGTTTGTGGCGTGTCTATATATTTGTTGTGTGGCTCGCGCGCGCGTTTGTATTGTGTGGCGCACGCGCGTGTATTGTGTGGCACACGCGTGTGTGTGTCTCTGCTAAAAATTGTTCTTATAATACATTCATCAGCACTATCGCATAATTTTGTTGTGAAGGTTGACTACTTACTTTTTTCCAGCAAGCAAAGGCTGAACAAGAGGAAGAATTTATTTCAAACACTCTTCTGAAAAAAATCCAAGCGCTCAAGAAAGAAAAAGAGACCCTTGCTCACCACTATGAAAGAGAAGAAGAATGTCTCACCAATGATTTGTCTAGAAAACTTACGCAGCTTCGTCAAGAAAAATGCCGCCTAGAGCAAACTTTAGAGCAAGAACAAGAGTGCCTTGTTAATCGTCTCATGAGAAAAATTGAAAAACTTGAAGCAGAAACTCTAGCGAAACAGACTAATTTGGAACAACTTCGTAGAGAAAAAGTATGTATGATGTTTGACTTTGCAGTAACTCGTACTTTCAAATATGATGATTGAAATTTTTTTAAAAACAATTGTCAGCTTGCCAACGTTTCGTATTCAATTAAATTCTTCTTCAGGGCTCAGTAACAATTAATTTTCATAAACGTATCTTTCACTAAACTTCCAGCTGTTATCATTTAAGTTTTACGAGGAATGGTGAATTCTTAATCGAGTTACTCATCGAAGAGGAGTTTCTACATGCTGTCGATCAGTCAGTAAATTTGAAAAATGCTACGACACTTGTTTGCAACAAGACAGCCAACTATAAAGATAAAGTGGAAGATAAAGAAAGAGTAATGAAATCAACTATTTTGTATCAGATTATTTTTAGGAGCTGAATTCATTTTTATAGATATTAGGATCTCATTTAAAACTTATTCAATTTGGAATTTTAAGTAGTACAGTCCATTCATTATATCTGTTCTTAATCTATTACTCCGTTCAGATACAGCTTTATAGAGTGTTTCTGGCTATTGTGTCATTTAATATATCACTTTTGTGAATGTTCTTTTGTGAATATTCTATGGAATAAAATTAGTTTATTACCGACATGGAGGCTAAATTAAAACTTTTGATTCTTGTGGGGTTTCCTATCGATATCCTGTGAATGTAATTGATGTTATTGGTAGGTTGAATTGGAAAACACTTTGGAACAAGAACAGGAAGCTCTTGTAAACAAACTCTGGAAACGTATGGATAAGTTGGAGGCCGAGAAACGCATGCTTCAAATTAAACTCGATCAGCCAGTGTCGGATCCGGCTAGCCCAAGAGATATCAACAATGGTGACACTGCCACCAACTTGAGTGCTCATATTCAAACCCTTCGCAGTGAAGTCAGTAGGTTGCGATCATTTTTACAAACTAGTCAACAGGAACACACTCAAAAAATGCAACGATTTGCCCAGGAAGAGCGAAATATTAAAGAAGAAAATTTGAGGTATCTATTCCATAATTGAGGCAGACAATTTGCCTATTTTACAATTCATCTTTAGCAATATACGTTTTTCTTTAAGTGTTTATACAAACTGTTTGTTCGCTTAGATTAGATTGATGTAGGTGCTGTTTCACTGTGACCTCTGCAGGTCTGTTGTGATGCTCCTTGGTCATCAGGGGACTTCATCTAGCTTGATCTATTCGATAAGCCTCTGATTCTTCAGCATCTCCCATGCCTAAGCCATCCTAATGGAATATTTAACTTGAGAATGACAAACACAATAATTTTAAAAACAGCTCTTTGGATGGATGTCCATAGGATATGCTGCAAAGTATGTCCATTGAAGGTTATCTTTTGGATATTAATTTCATGTCCAAGAATATTCCACTGATCATCATTTGGAATATCTTACTCAAGAAAGACAAACACATGAATTTTAAACAGCTGGTCATAGGAATTATTCAAATTTAGAAATATTTTGAATGGTTATCCTATGGATAATCATAGGACATCCATTCCATATCCATCGAGGTATATCTTATGTATTTTCAAGAATACCCCGCTAATCATTTTATTTTCAATATTAAAATAATGCCAAACTTCATATTTTTTTGATATTTCATAGATATCCATTTGATGTCCAAGAATATTTCGCTAATCATTTTCAATATTAAAATAATACATTACTTCAAAACGACAAGCACATTAATTTTAAACAGGTCTTCACATGAACTATTAAAATTTCAAAATTTGTTTATATATCTGTTGGATGTCCATAAGATATCCGAAGGATATCCTTTCCATCTTCTTTGAGGTATATTTTATGAATATCCGTTTGATGTCCAAAAATATCCCGCTAATAATTTTCAAAAAGGCAACTACATTGATTTTCAAAATAGCTTTTCAGACAAACAATTGAAATTTTATAATTTGTTCATATTTTTTGATATCTTGTCAATGTTCGGAAGATAACCATGCCATGTCCATTGAAGGATGTTCTATGGATATCCATTTCATGAAAAAGGATATTCCAACCTGAATTGGACATGAATTGGATATTCATAGGGTATCCGGTGTTGTCTGTGCAGGAAATAAATTTGATGAATATTCTTCTGTTGAATATTTGATTGACTTGATTTCTATCGTAGATTACAGAGGAAGTTGCAATTGGAAGTTGAAAGGAGGGAAGCTCTTTGTCGACACCTTTCTGAAAGTGAGAGCTCATTGGAAATGGAAGAGGAAAGACATTACAATGAACAAGTACTTGGAGCTATTCAACAAACTGCTTCGCCAATACCGGCCTACGGTCCTTCGCCAAGTCAAAGTAGACCTCTCAGTCCAGGTGAGTGAAATTGGTTAATCTATCTGTAGAAACTATTGTGGGAGCTCATTTTGAAGACTCCTTTATGCTAATCTATAAAAACTTGAAAATAATGACCCTTTGCTTTATGATAATATTTATTGAGCAAAACATTCATAACTACTCTGTTATGTCCGATACACAGTCACAATACTAGAAATAAAGATAACCTGATTATTCCTTGAACACAGTTTAGGTACCACTCATGGAAAAATCTTTATGTGTTAACTTTTCAATTAATGGCATGGGAGATCTTGAACCTAAAATTTCTTGCACAATTGATGTTGGTCCCATCTATACATGGTGTTTGTTAAACATACGGCAAAAACTTAAAGGACTGATAAATTGGTTCAGGCTTTCGCGGCCAAGATTTTTATTGTTACGATCTTCATTCGGGTTTGAAGGCCATCGTGGTTTGGATCTGTATCCTAATGTTTCGCCAGCACGAGTGGCTGGCTTTTTCAGGGGTTTATTCATCTTGATGTTTCATCAGTGATCGGTGAACCATCAAGATGAATAAACCTCTGAAGAAGTCAGTTCTTGTAGATTAAAAAACATTACATGTTATATTTGGTAATAAATTGTTATTGTCGAAATTCTCCGTATCTTCGAAACAAAGCACCCTATCAAAAATCATCAAAGGACAAAATATCCTTAGAATAGTCCTTTGAATTTCTGTCGCATGTTTAATAAACACCCTGTATATGTATTACAGGTATTTGATTTTCTTACCTTCTATGAAAATATCTGCCTCGTCGCTTCTGTAGTAAGAAGCACAATTATTTGATTGAAATTTGAAAATATTGACTCAACTACTACTTATCTTGTAGATAGAAAACAAGTCCAAGTACTTCACTGAAGGATTAATTACCAATTTTTTAACAATAAATATGCTAACTCAAATCGAAAATACAATTTCTATAATTGTACTATAACTAGGATCCGTATAGACGTGCGCCAGGTCGATCTTCGGCCATACATTGCTATAAATGAAATGTATTGTTTTTAGAACCGTTGATAGAGGAGTATTGAAGCGTGAATTCGTTACCAGCACCGATATCAGTCATAGCCGTTAAAAAATCAATAAAGTCTACTAGTTATTTTTTACCATTGTATTAATATGTTTCCTGTTGTGGTTCAATGTTTTATTGTATTGTATTTATTTTCATGGGCAACAGTGTCACATTAAAAGATGAATATGGATGGTGCAGTAAAGAGACCCTCTCTTAGGAAAATTGGTCTACAACTATCTTGAAATCCTAAATCAAATATCAATCTTATAAGTCTTTTCTGTTTTCTTGAGAACACCTCCAAGACGTTATATTAAAGCTGATGTGAGAGTAAGCCATAAAATAGTAGACATTAATTGTATAAAGTGAGCAAAATTGGCTGTACTTCTAGTATCAAACGTTTTGTCTGCTATTGCGGCAGAAATCATCAGTGGTATGTGCGTTTACTATGAGGACCAAAGTAATATTTTCAAAGCCTCATAAGGAACGGAATTTTTTCCTTCGAAAGTAGCCATTATTTTTATTTTAATCCAGCCACATGTTTTCTAACTATGTCCAGTATCAAAACTGATGCATAATGTAGTGCATAAAATTTCAGGTTCATCTATGCAAGTTCCTTCTCCCAGAGACTCATTAGTGGTTGGTCCACCTAGATGCCATTCATGCGGTCAACTCATTAATCCTATTAATCCAGCTTGCGTGTCTTCAGTTTTACATCCTGTCGGAACGAGCAGCCCTCCAGCACCTCATCGTAGAACTAGCGATAGATTCATCAAGCCCGCAATCCCAGCTCTACAACCAGCTAGTCCAATGGACACGTCTGTTAATAAAGATTGATATGGTAATCGTTTTTCGGTAGATCAGATTTATAATTTATACTGCGATGGCTAATAAATTTTCTGTTGGCTTTTTTCTCATTTACCACCGCGTTTCATAGGGTGTCTTATTTTAACAGCTTTCTGCTCAACGGGGTTATTTACACTTGAATATAGTAAGAAGGAATTATTGGAATAACGCTCAGTGGTATCCTTAGAGGAAGGACTTGATGGAAAGAAGGGTCTTCGTTTCTGGTTGAATTTTCAGGGTAAATTTTATATTGTGAAATCTGAATTTTATGTGATGTATCTCCAGGTATAATCGCCAAAGTGTCAAAATTGTATGCGATATAATATTATTACGCACTATAATGTATCATGTTATTTCTTATACTTTTAAAATTTATCGGCATCATTGAATATTTCCATGTTCCTGTTAGATGAAACTTTGGAGACTCCAGTGGAAATACTAGTATGAATTTCACTCGACATCTAACAGATCTGCAGCTCAACAACAGGCATGTGACAGATTTTGAAACACTGTTCTATAATGTTGGGAAATATTTCATAACTACAACGTATATGTTATTTTCCCAAAACATAAAAGTTTAGTACAAAATTGATATGCTTTGATTTGAATGTTTGAAATTCGCGCCAAAACACAAGTGTCATGGCGTCGCGCGTGACGTCACGTTCGAGTAGACTACATGTCTTTCATAAATTTGATGATAACTATGATTGAATATGTATTCGAAAGTGTCTGTCATCATGCCTATTGTGGTTGTCCAACATATTTAAATAAATAAATTGGAGTTTAGAATAGGAGCATTTCGTCCCCAGTCCAGAGAAAGAACATGATGTTACACTCTCGGGACTTCCACAATATGCTATGATTAAGATTTTTAGGAGTATCCACTTGCTTCTCTTGGATTGTATGATTAATTTTTTTAGGAGTATCCACTGGCTCCATCTTGGATTGTAAGTTTAACACTGTTCTCTATCTTTGGACGTGGAGAAAAAACAAGTGTAATACTCTATCAAATTTCTACAAAGTTAATGACTACATTTGTTTCGGCAGCTTTAATCCTCTCGAATGGAGGCTTGAAAATCTGTCTCGCAGTTTTATTCCACTTTCCAAGGGGATTTCAATGACCGGAATTAACGTAGTCATAAAATCTATATAGTATGGCTACAAAATATTGAAGAAAAATTGTTGTACTAGTAGGTTTAGGACCGTATTTGGAAAATATTCGGATTATTTCTATCTGCTTCATAAGTACTGTTTGGTTATTTGTTATTTTATATTTGTATGTACTTTAATATTCCTCAAAATAAAATTTCATCATTACTATTATCAGAGTTTCTTTTTGTTTGGAGCTATTTGAACTATATCCCAAAGCACATACACCTCACAAATATCAGTAAAACCAGACTGATTCATAAAGCATTTGAAAGCTTGTGCAAAGAAAAATATTAGAGGTGTTCCGCAGGGAATCATAATTGGGCCTATTTCATTTGTTTCTATGAATACTATAGAGAAGAACAAAATCTGTATCTGAAGGGTACGGAGGATGAGTATAGGCCACATGTGCACAGGTCACTAGGAGACATCTCCTTTATATTGGCAGGTGTAGGCAGAGACTCGCCGAACACACACTATCTTATTGGCAGGTTAATAAGAGAAGGACACAAAGAAAGAACAAATTCTGCTGATTTTATTAATACTAGTCTTAAGGATAGTTTACTTGTCTCTGGTAGTATCAATATTAGATTATGGCTCAATGATATGGTCTCCATTTTATGACAATCACAATCTTACTCTTGAAAGAGTTCAAAACAAATTCCTAAGATTTTGTGCTCATAGAATGAGTATACCTGTTATTGACCATGATTATAGCAACATTTTAGAAATCCTTAATCTCAATCTGTTGAGAAAAAGGAGGGAAAACTTTGATCTAATTTTCATATACAAGTTACTGAATGGCTTAATTGTTGCTCCTGAAATTCTAGAAAATATTAATTTCAATGTCCCAAACAGAATTCTAAGGTCCAGCGATTTGTTTCACTTACGGTTTCATTCTACAAATTATGGCTTACATAACCCTGTTGATCGTACACTTCGACTTATTAATGAAAGAAAATTGGAAGTAACTGGTATATCTCTCAGCAAATTCAAAAACAATCTCTTAACTGCATGGTAGTATTATGATGTGTATTTTATAATAACTTAAGTTAATGTAATGTAGTATATTACTTTATTATATAATTATTAATTTTATTCTCAAATGGGGATGATCCCGTAAAATAAATAAATAAATAAAAATAAATAAATTAAGAGTAATAGTGTCGCCTTTCAAGGCGGTTATTCAGAGCTTCGTAAATTAAATTTGCACTACTAAATAATTGTTCGTTAGGAACACTGCCTGGTGGAGCGGATAAAAATCTTCGTGCTATAGGTGATAATATCTCAAATTCCTTTCGACAAACACTCCACCACTTGAGAGATTTTCATCCACATTTACTCATTTTTTAGTTTTGACTTTCATATTCACTTGACGAATCCAACATCATAGCAAAATCGTTTTTAAAGCATGACTTTCTAACGCTACTTGATGTCCCTATTTGTTCCCTATCCTTTTCCGTGGAATCAGTTATTCTCATTCTCTTAACCCCTTCGCACATGACATTAATAGAACTGAAAAAGTCATTCTCAATATTTGTTGTCATCAAACTATCGTTTTTAATCTCTACCTCAGTCACCAGTAAAAAAAATTTCTGCTAATAGCAAGGATCTATGTAGGTGGCGATGATATATAAATTGTTGTGCCTCAAGCTCGAAAACTTTGTTGAAAGTTCATTTTTCAGAATCGTGACGGACTGTCGAATCTGATCAAACTCTTGTGATCTTTGTGTCGGTGGTGACATTGTTAATTAACTTGTTAAATAATAAATCAATAACGGAAACCACGTTGGAAAAATGAAAAATATTGTGATAAAACGATAAACTTTACCCACAATAAAACGTATCACCGGTGTAACATAATGACATTTAATTGGCGATTTTGATCTGATAAGCTGAGGCTAAGACTAATAAAAAGATTTCCTAATAAACAAAATGATCACTATATCATAATAGCACTCAAAATATCTATCTATACAATAAGTTATCTACAGTGCAAACAAACATATAACAAATTATTTACAAGAATCAAATAATGCACCACAACAAACTCGTCAACCAGTTTGTTCGCTCCTATTGGTCATTATCACGTTCGAAAAACACACGCCATCAGCCGGCCTCGCCAAATTTCTTTCTGGTCGCAACCTGCATCATATCCGCATCCGCATGAACATTTGCATTGATTATTGCAGATATCGAAATCTATACAGAAGCTCCTCATATGCGGATGCGAATATTGGCAACATCCCTGATCTACACATCTTTGTATAGTGTTAATTTTTTAAATTGATTGGTTCCTTCTTTTCTTTGGAAGATTCCCACATTTTTTGTATCAAGAGGGAGAGGTAGAAAGTCAAAATCTTTTATACCCTTTCAACTTAATTTACTACATATCATATTTTTTTTCGAAGTGGAAAATTTGACAGTGTTTTTTATTGGAAATAATTTAGTTTTTTTAACACAACAAGGCATCATTCAGAGATGTTGCCCCAGGCCATCGTTCATTTTAGTCCTTCACTGAATATAAATCATATACAATTACCAGTCCGTCTGCTTCTTTGTTTCCATATAAAGGTAAATAATTTGGCAGCTTGCAAAAGAAACAATTATTCAAATCAGTGTTCTTCAAAAAGAAGTTGATGATCAGGTAATATAAATATTTCAATTTATCTTAGAAAACTTAGAAGCTAAGACTATAGATTTCATTAGTTTGGACTTCCATTGTCTAATATATAAACTGATTTGAAATCCCTAATAAAAATCTATGAAAATTAAAAAGATTATCTGAAAAAGAACAATTATATTAAGTAAAAAAACTGAAATTACAATGAAATAAAATACAAGGAAAAATCAAACAACAAAAAAATTGAACTATTAACACGAGATGAAAATTAAAAATTATTAACAAAAAAAGAAAATTAAGATCATATCCCTAAAACTTCCATAATGAGCATATGATTCAATGAACTTTGCTATTTTATTTAAACCATTGAATTTAAGATTCCAGAGTCGCAGACCTAAGTTCACTTTAGACAAGCTGATACTTTGACATCAAATAAAGTAATATGTAATTGAGCATGAATAAATACTTGCCAGCAGTGCCCTTTTTCAGATATCAGTAAGAGTCATTTTTGTCAGAAGGTCGAAGATAAATACTACTTAGAAGTCAATGTTTAATTTCATATCAAAAACGTTCATTACTGACAGTTATCTAATCTAAGGATGTTAAAAAACAAAACCTGCTTGATATCTACTGTTGAATTAGCATGTATGCATAAATTCTTGGGTATTTTTGAGCGATGAAAATGAAATGGGATGGAAAGATAGTGAAACAATAATGCAAGTATATTCAGCCGACTATTCAAATTACCTGCCTCCAGTATTGTTCCAGACTAGAAGAAAAACTTGACGTGAAGAATTTGTCTCCTTCCAAAACAATTTCAGTCTCAAAAATGAGTCCCTTTGAGGTACCTAATGACATTTTGTATTGTAAGTATTCGTGGAATTGATTTGTGATTTAAATTGAGTAAAACTCACAGAACAAATTTAAGAAATACTTTTCAGAGAAGACATAAGACCAGTATTTCTATGAAAAAATTTAATGATCCAGTTTTTCAGGTGTTTATTATGAAAAAATTGCTTACCTAACAGAATAGGACCAGTTGTAGTACAAGAATCATTTTCTGTATTCCATGCAACTTCTGTGAACTCATTACCTCGAAATTTTGTGGTAGATCTCAATTTATCAGATTTTTTAGAAAGATACAGCAATTCGGGTCCACCTTCTGAAGGTTTTTGGGCAAATGTAAGTAACAAATGATTGCCAGTTGGGTCCAAAAATAGATTGGTTAATCTGCATGTACTTGTATATTTTGAAAGTGATATTTCTAAAACCAAGAAATATATATACGGCACTTTAAAATAATCTCTTAGAAATATTAACCAGTATATTGTTGAGGATTGTGCAAATTCATCCTGAATAAAACGTTGTTTGCCATTACCATTGCTAAATTTTTATTGGCAATGGCTACATGTGTGATTCTATCTGATGGTATGAAATCTTTTTTGCTTTTCATGAATATTGGAACCTCTTGTTCCAAAGACATATTTATAAATCCTAGCGTACACTGAAAATTAAATATATGTAGTTGATATCTTTACGGAAGTTATACAACAAATTATTTACCATTTCGGCAGTGCTAATATTACTTTTAGTTTTGAGGGATGCCTGTTCAAACTGATCAAACATTGAAGTCATTTTGGATATTTTTTACGTCCTAATTTGCCCAAAAGTGTTATATACTATTATTAATTGATAATGAAGTTACATTCTATTACTATCACCTAAATATACATTGTTTATTGAAATTATAAAACAACGATAAATATACATATCATCCACTATAATAATAAAAATAATTATAAATCTTATTTTGAATGTCAAAAGTTGTCATTCAGAATGTAAACATCATTCTGCTTCTTTTTGTGTGACCTCGAAAGTTACATTTTTTTTTCTTTAAGAGTCACAGAACCTATAATTGTATCTTGACTATAATGCGTTCCTGCCCAAGGTTTTAGTTTTGTGTAGTTGAAGTTGAAGTATCCGTAACCATTGTTTTTGATACGTTAGCTCAGAGTTTGATACAAAGCTTGAGGTTAACTATTAGTTTTGATACATAAACTGTCAGTTCTGATGTATAAATTGATATTTTTTGAAAAAGTAATAAAATTGGTGAAAATGTAACTTAGTACTTTCGAACGACAAAAAGTAACGTTTTGTTACTGAAGTAACGTCAAGAACAACATTGTGCTCTGATTTGTTCGATGGTGCGTCAATATTGAAGAAATCACTAGCATAGAAATTTGATTCGCATTTGAACTATGAGGGCTAATCAAACGCATACGTTAATATTTAACTGTATGTGAGGAAGTGAGAAACAATCAGGACGTATGTCGAATTCAGTTGTAAATAATGTTTTGAAGCCATATTTCAAATTGTGTTTAATCGTAATCAAAGGTATAAATTTTATAATATTATGAAATAATATTAGTAATATCGTTATACATTGATTTATGCAAAACGTTTTCTTCGAATGAATAGAAAGGACACAAAAATCTATAATATTATTTTCCCACAATTCACACTCCTCTCTTTTTGTACGGCCTTTGCTTCCCTTACAGCGAAGTAGACCAATAACTCACACCCACAACATTCTTCGTTATCTTGTTTAAGTCAAATTTATGGGCCTAGGGCCCCTTATCCTTTCGGCTATTTGAGTTTTTCTTAGGTTCCTGTGGCGGGGCGGCAGGGGATTGCATGGTCCTCTGTCGACTTCTCTTGGCTCTTTGCCTGTGCGTAGAACTTGTGATATACTGTTTGGAACCTTTGGTGTAGTAATGTTCGGTAATATTCTGTGCGTAGAAGTCGCAGCGTATTTCTTTGGCTTTGCGGCCGTTTAGACACTGTTTCTTGTTTTATTTTCCGGAAACTTCATTAGAAGCGCCTGCAGATGCCCTAAAGCCGTTGGGAAACCTTCGGGAGAGCTGCAGGAGTTTGGCCTATCTGAGGCCCTTTCATTATCAGGGCGTTCTGGGCACCCATGGAAGCTCGCTGGGTGTTCTCCCTTGCAGTTAAAGCATCGCAAGGGCGAGTTTTTCGGTCTTTTGCATTCCTTGGTCATGTGCCGTCCGGCACATCTAACGCAGGCTGGAACTGCTTTACAGTTGCGTTGCGTGTGACCGAACTTTTGGCATATGTAACATTGCCCTGCTCGGTTTCTCGGCTTCTGTGTTTCGGTGATCTCATATATTTTGTTTTGGCTCTTTGGAACTAAAACAAGCACGAACGGTATCGGTACCTTGTTAGCTTTACTCAGGTGGGCTACGGGCTCAAATCCTTTGCCCTGGAGTTGTCTTGATGTCGTCACACTCTATGGATTCCGGGACCCCGCGAAAAACTACTCTGAGTGGTTTTTCGCTTTTCATTGTATAGGTGTGGTAGGGTATTTTCTCTTGATCGAGGATCCGAATAATTCTCCTATAATCATCTGTATTTTTAAGATGTACTTTAATCCCATCTGTTGTTGTCACCGCCCGCAATATGGAGATATTTTGCGCAGCAGCAATCATGTTAAAAGCTTTCCACTTTTCATTTGCGCGGATGGTTATGGGTGGAGGCTTATCCGCTTTTTTGCGTGTTTCTGCCCGGTCATTTTTCGAGGCGTCTGTTACTAATTTTTCGTCGCCCACTTCCATTGAGTCAGGTGGCAGAACTTCTGTTTCCTCTATATTTACCGACTTAGTTTTCTAAGTGGGCTTTTGAATTCGATCTTCCAGTGCCACGCCCGGCTTTTGTGATAAGGCGGGTGTAGTTTTATTTGATTTTGGCTTATTGGTCCATTTAGACTGGGAAAAACCGGGTTTTAACTGTTTGATTTGTTGAGCCGTTTCTGGACCTTTTTTCTCTTTTTAGGGGCCTTTGCCGCTTGGCTTTCTTCGCCCGACATAATATCGTCGCTGTCCAGATCACTGATGTCGGAGTCGATAAGACGATGAATTAGAGGTTTTTTGAATTTCAAATTCAAGTCCTTTCTCTTTGCAAAGAATGTATATGCCTCCACTAGTTTGGTACTACTTATTTCATAGTATTCTATAATAGTTGATATTATAGCCAGACCTGCTTCTTTTGGCTTTTTACGAACTTTCGTAAAATTGAAAATCGTTTCTAAAACTTGTTCCACCTCGAAAGATAGATGCTACACTTCGAAATTAGCACAACGAAAATTAGTCAGCTTGTCAACTTGACAGCTGTCTGACATCAACGTTCAGAGAGGCAAATGACTTTGTATTTGTAATAATCAAAGGAACAACGATTATTCATCTATTTTGTTTGACAAACATTATTGGATATCAAGGTGAAAAATTGTTAACTCTCTTGTGTTTACTATGGGTGGTTGAAGATTATTATTTACATTATTCACCTGACTGGTTGAAAATGCAGACATTTATTGAATCCTTTCATAATAAAGCATATTTTGACGAGATCCCGTTGGTCTAATTTTCGCGACAGAACGGTAATAGGGGAATATGTTAATGACGTCATATTTGACGCAGTAAGTTATAAAACGGGATCTGTTTCGGTTCCCGCACCTACGAGCATGGTTACTGGCGATTATAAAAATTTAATTGACAGGAGTGACATTTGCTTGAAAATCAGAAGTTGAAAATGGAAGAATTGGAACAAGTAGAACGAATGTTGAATAATCGAGGTGAATATGAGTTTGTTCAATATCCGTTTGTGGCCACTTTATATATTTATATGTTAGTCTATATGCAATATATAAGAAGGCATTAACAATTCTACTTTATATATTTATATGTCAGTCTACATGCAATATATAAGAAGACATTAACATTTCCCATGACGCACTGAACAATACCAACTATATTTGCAATCGATATGAGGGGGTCTTGATCGGGAATATACCACAAAAATATTAAAGTCTTTCTCCGGAGCAAATGGGAAATTGCCACGTCTTTACTTTTTTTAATGAACAATGTTGTTGATTGTGCAACATAATAGCTAGTAACTGCTAAAAAGTGTTTCTTTTCATTCTGAAAAAGCACCATTTCATTATATTTGTCTAACCAGTCCAAATGATTCACCATAGGGTTAAAATAATCAACCGAAACTCGTAGCCGGATTGAACTCTGCAACGTTATTTGTGATGACACAAGTACGAGCGGGCTAGTATAAAAAAATCATCAATTATCGATAAAACTGATGGAAAACATTTTTAGTCAATCTACTCAATTTTAACTGAGAGAATGAAAGAAATGAACTTCAAACATGGAACTCATCGCTTTCTATTGAGGTTATGTTCATTTGTTTTATCGTTTGTCGTATATGTGAAGTAAATTCTATCCGGTTAACCAATTGATTTTTGCAAGAGATCTTGACCGATAACAACCTTCAAATTTCTTTGGTGGGGGTATAACCGCTCTGTAACCGATTTCAGATCAACGGGATCCCGCGCAAAAATACTCATAATTTCTTATTAAGAGTGACGTTGGTCGAACATTTTTGACAAAATATTTTACAAGGGGAAAGGGGTCGAAGTAAGGGATATTCTATGCATCTTTCTATGTTCTATGTCTGTGCTGTGGTGACGTGGAGATGACTTGACGTAAGACATTTATGATATATGTCATAATAAAAATGTTTTAGATTGGTTGGTTGAATTTATGATTATCTAAATATTGCTATTCTCCTCATACATATTTTCAAAATCAGGTAAATACTCAGTATTGTGCTCGATCGAAAACTAAATTGTATCAGTAAATACCTTATTCTGCAATGTCTACATAAAACTATTTTTAATTTCAGTTTTAGGTGACTAAGGTAAAATGTGGAAGGAGCCTGATCCCGACCCTGGAGGCGATCGCCCTTCTGCTTCTCAAACTTCTAGAGAATTAACAGAATTGAAAGATCAGAATGAACAGCAACAACTAATGATAGCACAACTCAAAGAAATGCTTCGCAAAGAACAGAGCAGTGTCCCCCAAGAAAAAGTTGATGAATATATAAATACTCTTAGTAAGGTAAAAGCCAAAAGAACTAGATTGAAGAAAGATGAGTCAGGAACTAGGGAAAAACATAGCAGTACTGTGGATAGTAACAAAAGTGAAAAAGTCAACTTGCTGAAACAACAGATGGAAGAAAACAAGTGGGTATAAAATTGGTCATAGTGATTTTCTGATATCTTTTTAAATTTTTTTGGTGTCTATTAGAAGCATAAGTAGTTGAAATAATGCTCATAATTCAAAAAGTTAATTGGGTCATTGACACTTTTAATTTGACAGAACTCGTTGAATCACTACAGAAGCAAACTTATTCACTCAAGAGCGGATTCTCAGTAGCAACTTCTGGAGGGGAGGCTGTCAAATTTACCATGTGAAAAAGGTTGTTTTAAAGGAGGGGTGTTATTGTCTCTTATTTTAAGGTCTCAGAGCCTTTAGGAATGTGCACCTTTGCACATTTAATAATAGCAGTTTATTGATTTCATTTTGGACATCTCGTAAATTTTTGGAATATTTGCAGGCAGATTCAAAAATTGTTTGTTCTCGCCTGAAATGATGAACAGGAATTTAAAACGCTGTGCTCTCCCTTCATTTTGAAATTATAGCTTCCCAAAGATCAAAAGATGATCATATTCCATCATATTGGAATAATTTTATTCACCACGTTACCTTTACAAATTGTTCCACCTTGCTTCAAACTTTTTTTGCATTGAGAATTTTTTTTTTCAGAGCTGTTAATTGGTAGTGTATTGTGCAATTAAAAAATTTGAACTTGAAAATTCACTTTGGTATAACTATTTCGCCAATTATTTTAGCCCTTTATAAAATACGAACTTTGTTGTGCTAGTTAAATTACTTGGAGGGAGACGCAATTAATGAGAGTTACTTGCTCTTGTTAAATAATTATGCACCTGAGATCATCTATACAGAATTATTCAAGGAGGATGGGATTAGATTATGAAATAATTTATAAATAAAAATCATTGACAACCACTACACTGTACAATACAATTGATATATTAGTATACGAGTTTTGTTCGGAAAGTAAGACAAATGTTTAGGCTTGTTTATTAATGGTTTATTAATTTCATCTCCTTGGTCATTTACTGCCTCATTCAGGTGTATAATTTGGTGTTTGTGTTGGGGTAATCATTGAGTGAAATAAAATGGAAAACACATACGCTCTCGTGGTGTTAAAAACTGAACCAATACAAATAGTAAAAGACAACACTTTCTTAAAACAAGCCGGCCATTTACCGAAATTGCTTTGATATACTAAAATTTCATAATATTAAGCACTAAATTCTCAGTGTAAATATTGATATTTTTCTTTGATCTGTTATTAAAATTTAGTCATAAATATTTAGTTCTGTTTCAGCACTGATAACCGGTTTCGAATTCATGTTATAAAAACTTTAAAATTGGAAATACCCTTTTCAAGAATATAATAATAGAATGAATAATGATATTTTTTATAATACCTACCCTAGATAAAGATAAAAGTGAAATAATACACTTTCTATATATTTAATCTTCCGAAGAAGTTATAATGTAGTCGACATCACAATATGAGGTACATACATTTCTAGAAAAAGGGTTACCAGTAAATAAAAAAGATATTTTGTATCAGGTAAAACCAAGGGTTATGTTTAAGCACTGGAGACGCAGACGACCGAATTTATCTGAAGGAGTAGAAAACATTGTATACAATGTATATTGTGGGCTCTGTGAACACGGAATAAAAATATGTTGCATAACAACGTAGTTAATCTGTGTAGTGATTGAACTAAAGTGTCGGAGAGAAGTGTTCACAGAATTCTTAAACCTTTAAAGAAAATTAAGGTAAATGTGGTAATATATCTAAAGACATTGAAACTAGAAGCAAAAAACTAATTCAGCTTGATAATTACACCAGTATGCTATTTAAAGGAAATTCGATTTGTTCTTTTTCCTATATAAAATCCCAACCCCAAAACATTGCAGCCGAAATAATTAAAGATGAATGGATGCCCAAAATATCTAAACATGTTTTACTGTGCACATCAAAGCAAATGAACATTAAATTTATGAAAAGAGGTGGGAAAAGTGCTCTTATAGAAAGAGAAGAAATTGTTTTGTGACGGAGAAATCACTTGGCAAAAATAGTGTTGTCTTGAAGGTAGGAAGAATTATGATATGAGACTTGGTTGAATCAAGGCCATACTGAATCAAAGGTATGGCAAGATTCAGAAATAAAAAGTTGTCGACAAGCTTTTATTGAAAGCCTCTCAGCAGGATTAAAAACGCCAGCCGGCAAAGAACGGAAGCTCATAATAACTCATATAGGGATCATTTCAGGTTTTGTGGAAAACGGTTTGTTACTCTTCAACTCCAAGACAACTATCGACTAAAACGATGAAATGGATGCGCAAATGTTTGAAAGTTGGTTTTTAAAGATTTTACCAAACCTTGAACCAAACTACGTAATCGTCATGGACAATGCCTTCTACCACAGCAGACAATTGGAGCATTCACCAAAAATTGCCTGGCGAAAATCTGATATCATTAACTGGCTGTCTCAAAAAAATTATTATTCGACAATGTTCAAAGTCCAATTACTTAATATTGCAAGGGAATATCTACCTCAGTTGAAGAAATATGATTATTTCTTTTTGCGATTATTTCCAGAATTTCACAAAAAATTAAGATTGACCATTTAGGGTCAATTTTACATAATGCAAAGTTTTGCTGAAAAGACTTTCTTGATTTTTTTGTAAAATGCTGCAAAAAATCGGATAAAGTCTGAAAATTTGAAATCTTGCCTTAGTTTAGATTATAAACATCATTTCACAAAACTTTGTGTAAAATAATACTGGTACCTAATTTTCTCATGAAAAATTTTCCCTTTTTATTATTTTACTAACACCCTATACAACCGATCTCAGATTTTTTTTTATGTCAATCTCATTTTCAAAGGATGCAAATTTTTTATAAGAATTACTTTTTGTCGTAAATTAGTAATATAGATTTTTCTTCTCTCAGCAACTCCATCTGTGGACACATTATTTGTGAATATAGTTTTTAAATACTAGTAATATACTTGAAATAATGTTTCCTCATTTGTTTAGTATAATTCCCGTACGCCACTGCAAGAGAAAGATTAAGGTAAAAACGTCAGTCATTTTTGAGAATTTAGTGCCTACTATTTTGGAATCATATAGAATAAAATCCAACCCTACACATATTTGATCATTAAAATAAATTTCTTCACCTACAGTGAATCAGACACAATCAGTGAATAGCGCATTGAATTTCGTTTTGAATAAGTATTCAGTGTCCGATCTGAATATATTGTTACCTATGCATCAAATTTTGTGTGGAAAATGAAATGAAGCAAAGTGTGAAATGTTAACGAAGGCCTATGGTGAGTCTGTTATGAGTAAAATAAGAGTTTACAATTTTTTTAAGACTAAAACACAAGCACTACAGGAAAATCCTTGAGGCGCTCTAAGAGCGGTGCCAAAGTAGTGATTCACATTGGATTTGAATCGCTGGAGATTAAATCTATTTGGAAAAACGTTCTCAGGAAGTTCATTCCATATAAAAGCAGTTCTCCAGTTGAAAGAGTTTTTAAACAGTGAAGTTCGAGGTGTACTGAGTTGAACCTCAAAATGATGAGCAGCCACAGTTCGTCGCGTATTTCTGATATGTACTGTTCTTGGTGGAATAAAATGTGCCACGTCACTTGAACACATCCCGTAAAAGTATTTATAGAAGAGAGACAAAACTCCAACCTTTTTTCGATGTTCCAGGCTGTCAAGGTTGCACGTGGTGTTCGCGTCTCCAATCAGGCGAATGACTTTTCTGGATGGAATCTAGCAACTTCAGGGCGCGTTTGGAGGCAGAGCTGCAGAACAATACTCCAAAGAAGGTCTGAAGCATCAAAAGCATCAAAAATTGCTGAGGTGTGTGTTTTCTGGTTCAGAACAGTGTTTCGAGCTTTTGAGAAGCAACCCTTGCAATTCCAGCGACATGATAGTACCAAGACATGTTGGTGTCCATTTTAACCCCCCAACAAACTTATCGAAGCAGAAAGCGGAATTGTCTGGCTTGACATTATTATATCCGGTTCGGAGACATTTATCTTTTTAGAGAAAACCGTTGCCTGGATTTTTGCGGTATTGAATTGAGCCTGGTTACTTTCACCCCAATTCGAAATTACTTCTAGATCATCATTAAGATATGCAACCTGCTGCTACCGGTGAAGATATGCCTTCGTAGTGGATGTCTTGGAATGCAAATGGAATGACAAGAAAAGTGTGCTATCATCAGCAAAGCAATATATTGGATTCTTGGTTTTTCCAATAAGTCGTTGATCTCTTTCAAATCTATTTCAAATCTGTCGCCCCCATACGAATGACAACTGTCCAGAAGTTGAGAAGCTTGTGCGAGCTAGGGACTAACGAGGTCTTACCTTCAGACGTGTGATTCCTAACACGGTTGCAGAATCATCCCAGCTTCAACCAGATAAATTTTCTCGAGAAAAATATCTGGTCGAGGCGGGAATCGAACCCACGGCCTTCCGATCGTGAGTCGGGCGCACTAGTGTCATATTGAAGATGAGTGGCTAATTCCGCTCGAAACATGTCTATGTATCTTGGATATCTTCTTCAATTTTGATGACTACCAAATTTACATGTATATATTGTGAAGACGACTTTGTTTCAATTCTGATTCTGATGGATCACCTCCACTTTGATCTATGGGCTACTTTCTGGATATAATAATTTGGATCATACGGTCTTTTACTCACCTAATAACTATTAATTTTACCAAATTTTAACGCTTATAATCGTTCTTTCAAGTGGGATAGACCTGTTAAATCGTTCTTTTTTTCGTCGTTTTTTGACTTACATTCGGATTTCTCAAGAGTATATATATGAGTTAACTTGTGGTTCTTGCCCAAAACTTCATATTGGCCATACATGAAGAACCTATTTCCAAAGAATAAAATAACATAAGAGTATTTTCTTTAATGTTAAGACCAATTCTACATTTGTTAATCATCTTTTGGCCAAGGGACCGCAACTATTGATGATAATAATAATAATAATCGTCTGAATTGTTTCTCAGCTGTAGTTTCATACATATATTTCAATAGATTACAGAGCTTGTTGCTGATATACAAAAGACGAAGTTCAACTCAGCACAAGTGCTACTGAGTTGTTCTTTCACTCAACCTCAAAAAATTCTACCTAAGCTATGACAAAAAAAGAGTACTACATATTTATTATAGTGTTGGAGAAGACCTCAATTACTGAAACTTATTCTGTTTCCATGATGATGTACATATATGGAATAGGCTAGTTCACAATTGAAGTTAGCTTTCGAACAGAAAGAGTCTGAATTTTTTTCTTAAAACAGAAAGTTCTGAATTTCTTATTTCTTTTGGTATATCAGGATAATCACTTGGCATATATTATAACTGAAAGATCGTTTGAAAAATTCAGTTATAAAACTAGGTTATAAAACTAGGTAGAGTGCCGTTAAATCTGATGTTCTGATTGTAAACGTCGGTACGGAAGATGATATTCCTGTACAGATAAGGCGGCATTTCTAATTTCGTGAATGAGCCGTGAATTTCATACTTTCTGTATTTTCTAAGCATCCTGTTTGGTTGAACATGAACCATATATAAAGTATCTGAGTAGTTTAAGCGCGATAAATCCAGTGCATCACAGAGAGTTGTTTTCGTCTGTTTCGTGAGTACATGTCTGAATCCATGTCAACATGTCTGCATGTTGTATTTGTTTGTTTATGCGTTTCTCAAACTGCAAGTCAGAGTCGATTATAACTCCAAGACTTTTGGATTCATTTGGGAATTGTAATGGAACATTACCGTAATTGATTCACTTGCTTTCTGGCGATTTTTTTTTGATCCGAAAAGGATGATATTCGATTCAGTGGCATTTAGTAGTGGACAGTGATCTCTTGCCAACTCAACAAATCACTCAAGATTATTGTTAATAAGTGTACGTGCGTTTCCTATACCTTGAGGGAAAAAGCTGTAATAGAGTTGAGTGTGATCAGCATAAAGGTTAAATTTACAGTGTTCTAGATGAAGTAACATGTTTGATCATTAAATTGTAAACAATAATGGAACCAATATGGAATCCTGTGACACACCTGAGTTAAGTTTTAGATAGTTTGAATAGATTCCATCCTGGCACACTTTTTGTTCCCTGTTTTTAATATATAATTGAAGAATTCCGATAGCACATAATTTTAAATTGTAAGAAGTAAATCATAGTTTAGAGTGTCAAAAGCTCGACTGAAATCAAGAAGTACAAGTACACAATAAAGGCTCTCATCTGTAGCCCTTACATACAATGTCGTCCACGATGTGCAGTATAGCAGTGGCGCAGCGAAACCTAGATTATACTTTTCAGCTATTCTTCAATTGATCGTTCAGAAATTTTTGATGAAGTGAGTGAAACACTTATATTCAGTTGGATTACATCCAACATCGCTGGAAATACACTATGGGTTGAACAAAAATTAACTCTATAGGTTATATATTGCCTTTTATACTAACGTATTACCGACATGTTTGAAATTCAATCTTTTGGAATGCTTGAAAATAAATAGTTCAAAGAATTCGAAAAACTTAACGAATGATCGAATAGAGTTATTCAGTTTTTTTCCAATGTGAAAATTAGCAATCAGCTCATAACACGTCTATTTAATGTGTTGATAAAAATGTCTTTCATAATTTTCAAAGTTTCAATTAGTTCATGCGTAAACTAACAGTGCTGAAAACCTAACTAGGTTTGTTGATGCTCGCAATAGCTGCAAACTCAGGATTAATGACAGCATATAACTTCACAATCAGAGAATTAGGATAAAGTGCTTGTCTAGATCGGGCGGGTCTAGATCCTTCTGGTCGGTAGCTGAAGCTGTTGATCAAAACTTTACAAAATCCACTACTGACACAAGCGGATGGTTCAATTGCAACAGCAGCTATAGAAAAAGCAAATCTACTAGCTGAACAATTTGCGTCCCACTCCTCAGTCAATTTACTGGCGAAGGCACCACACACAATTACCACACTAGAATCCAAAAGCCGGAAATTACTTTTCGACGTCTAGTCAGGCGAATTCTGAAACAGCTCAATATCAACAACGCGTCTGGTCGCACCAGTGTTTTGCAGACTTTTCAACCTCTCTTACAAGACAGGGGTTTTTCCTTTTTGTTGAAAAATTGCTCGCGTTCAGCCTATTCCAAAAAAGGGCAAGAAAAATCTTCCATCAATATAGCTTTCAGAAACGAAGATCAACAGGCGACCTTCTATCGTATGTCACCCATATTTGGAATAACCCAATCGACAAATATGTGTTGGATTGAAATTGTTCTAGATTATATTCATTTGAAAAAAGTCTCGATAGATAATTCATGAGATTCTAGTTTATTATATTCATCACAGTGACAACATACATACAATCAGAAATGAACATAGTTCATCTCTTTCTGAGAAATATGTATCACTCGTTAACACAGACATACTTCTGTCACTTTGGCAAGACTTTTTCTTATTAGTCCATTTCTATCTGCCAATCAACAAAGACAGGTCGAATTAGTAAGGGAAAAGAAAAATAACGAAATCGTTCGTGCATGAAAAAAAGTGAACACCGTCTAACATGGTCCTCAGTGTAATCCGTGCGATCGGTTCCAATTAGAACGTTAATTGAATGTTAAGGGTAGGCGTCGGATTCGTGAAATGGGAAGAGACAGATCGAAGCAGCCCTAGATTGACAAGTGACAGTCGCGGGACTTCAGAACATAGCCAACTTAAATTGGATTTGTGTTTCCCCGTTTAATTCTGGAACAAACATGCGAATGCTGGAGAGGTAAAATCGAACGGTGATAAATGAGAAAGAATTAAATTTATTTAGGATAATAAATATACTTCGTATATGAGAATGAACACAGAAATGAAACAACTCTCCTTTTTTTTGAACTCTTGAGATTATTTTTTGAAAAAAAACCGTAACAGTAGGTGAGTTATATGGAATTATTCAGATTGACAATTTGAGAGTTGATATTGACATTTTTTGATGAAATACGATCGAACATACGAAAAGTAACCTTCATTCATCAAGTATACCATCACAATTCAGTTACTATTTATTTTCCTTCACATTGGTTCAGGTTTCATGCACAATTGCTTTGAAGTCAGTCACACGTTTATGGTGATTTACGTGGGGCAGATTTTTTTTTGCCCTGGCAACAAATATCATACCCAAGTCTCAAGGTGTTCTGTAAAAAACTAACCATATCATAGACGTTATGCATCGTGTGAATAGTGTTTCAGTTCATCGATTCCTTGTTAAAGTACTCTATGAACTTTGGGACATTTATGCAGAAGGTCTTTCTGATAGTAGGTACGTGAATATCAGAAGAAATCAAAATTGTCATGCAATCAGTAACCTCATAGTCGTATACATTCTGGCTGAATGCACCGCACGGAAGCAAAGGCCAAGAAAACCTTTTAAATTATTCTATATAACTCATTCACTTATATGAGACTTCACCGCCCTTCAATATCTTTCCAACCATTCTAATTTGTAAATTTGAATACTGAAGGTATCACAAGTGATCCGAGAATCAAGTCAAGTTTTTGTGTCTCCAGAAATATTAATATTTTTGTACGAATGAACTTCTGTTTAGTATTGAACGTTGTTTCAATAGATTTTCAATTTAAATGGTTGCGATAAATGAAGATTCGCTATAAAACAAAAAAAATTCTATCAATCATTTCACTTTCGGCACCAAACGTTACGTTTTCCCCATGGGTTTGACGAAAATTGACCACACCGTATAATTAAACTCAACTTTACATCACGACTGCACTCCCAATACAACACAAAAACTTCAACTGAACTCCAGACTTATACTCAAATGTCTATCGCCTTATTTTTTCAAAGTATTCAATGTGTTCGAAGGTATAATGATTAGTAAAATCACATTTGAATTAAAGGACACATGAAACGTTATTGAAGGAGGGAAATAATTGCATATCTTCACGATAACAATCCGAACGATTAGAAAGAAGCACGCCAAAAAGTATTGCAAGTGTAAAAACTAGCTAATCGAAAATTCGTCCAGTGGCATTTCACATACATTTGGGAATATATACAACTTCTTGAAGAACGTGAATGAAAACCTGACGAAAAAGACTGGATATATTGATTGAAAACCACAACTATCATCAAAGGTGGATCAAGAAGCTGGAGTAATCAGAACTAAACTCGAAACCTTTGAAACAGAAAATTATATGCTGAAGAATCTCACTGAAGAAATCAAAAGGAAACTGAAATCAAACAACATGATACTGTTTGAAAAAATCTGTTTTTCCGTTAACCCTACGAAAGACAACCCTCAGAAGTCAAAACTTGTGCGAGCTAAGGATTAACGATAACAGAAAGAGTCAGACGTCAGTGCAAGATATCAAGAAAACAGATAACAATAAAAGATAGGCTAGAGATCAATTTTGAATACTTTGAAATAACATTCAGAGAATCGGCAGAAAGAGAAAACCCAGACTGGTTGTATCAACTCAGCTGAGACAAAAACAAATCTTGCGAATAATTTGATGGATGTAGCCGTTACTACGTGGTAGGAAATCATAATTAAGACAAAATAAATGAAACTTTCTGTTTTTTACCACTTTTATTTGTAACTAACGTTACTGCAGTTTTGTCCTATACGGTCATTTTCAAACTCATACAATAAACTATTTCATTTATCTTTTCTTCATTGAATCTTGCGAAATTCTGCAAAGGTTAGGTGAATCACCTTACCCTTGCCTCTCATGTGAACCTGAGATTTTGTAGGTACATGTGGCAGATTTCCGAAGGAAAAACAACGAGCAACCCAGCTAATGCTGATTCACAATATGTCTTCAGGAAAAAACATCGCCAATAAATGCAACTAGAACAGTAGGCAACATAATATTCAAGTCTTTGTACAAAACCATACCTTCAACGCGCGGTAGACCACTCTATACTCCAAGAAACCCTGGAAGATATAGGTACGACACACAGTCTTCTTAAAAGTTATACACGCGATAGAAAACAGTTAGTCAGGATAGGAGACTGCATGGGCAAAAAACAAGAACAATTACATGTGGCAACATCTGCTTTAATAACCTATTCTCTCTAGCAGGCGATGACCAAATAAGCTTTGCTGACGATACCGTTATTAAAAAATTAAATCGAAAAAGATCTTATCCGCTCAAAAGCCTGATTTGACTATGAACTACAAAAAATTACACTATCTTTCTTTCAGCAGCTACAAATACTCACTTTCCAATATTGAACTCAAACTAAAACCTAACCTAACTATCCAACCTACTGACAAGAGATAAATTAGAAAATAGAATCAAACAAAAATAACAGAACCAGGAATCAAACTGCTCTAACAGATAAAACACACAACGATGGACGGCATTTACATACATACCAAACCAAAAAATTAAAAAACATCTTCAAACCCTTGAACCTTAACATCACTTACAAGCCGATCACGAAAATAATACAAAAAATAAACAGTTATGAAAAAGAAGAAGACGAAACCTAAACGGAGTGTACAGCATACAATTTCTATATCGCCATACAATAAAAACATAACTTTTCCCCCCAAAAGGTGGATTGGCTATCCTTGTTCATCTTTCACTGCCTGAACCACTGTGCATGCTATTTTCGGCGAGTGCATTGGTTTGGGATGTCGGGGTTGAGCAAACCGGCCATCGGATACCTGCTTCCACGTAACCCCGCTGGATACGGGAATGACAGAATCACTTGTGGTTCTGTTATTCTCTAACTGAATGGCATCCCAACGATGGCTCAATCCTAAGGTGTGTGTACCCGTGCCGAGAGAATGAATATCACTGAGCCTATAAACTGTCTCAACAGAACCTTCGAGATACCGGGTGCACTCTCGTCGTAGCATCGCCTTGTCACGGTAATCCGGGGTTCTGCCGTGATTGACCTTCTATATAGAAAATGAATGTCGAGCGTACGACTCCAACTGACCTCCCTGTAAATATAGATCAGGAGCGAGTTTACAGAGGAGATGGATGACAAGTTTACGACTCCAACCGACCTCCCCTTGTAAATTCAGTTCAGGAGCGAGTCTACAGAGGAGATGGATGTCGAGTTTAAGACTCCAACGGACTTCCCTGTAAATTTAGTTCAGAAACGAGAGCTTCTCAACTCCCCAACTCCTGATCCAACAACTGAACCTTAAAAAAAGTTTGGTGGTGCAGCCAGGAAACTACTGAGTCAGCTCCCCAAGAGCGGGGTACCTTGTAAAACCGCCTTGCACCAAATTCTTGAGAGGCGTACACAGACTCTGTCTCAGCTGGGGAAACAAACCCCCCATGAGCAGGTTAGCAAACGTTTGCGCCCAACTGATTATTCACCAAAACCAAATGCAAAAAGCCCTGCACGGCTGAATCTAAGGTGTAGCTGACATGCAAAAACCCTCATATGGGAAGGTTGTCGTTGCATACCCGTTGTTGAAGTTGCAAAATTTCATACAGCGTCAACTTTTTATTTGTTGTTCATCATCAATAACTAATTTGTTTCTTTGTATGTAACAATTCCCGTATTTTTGCATTCTTTCATATCGCACTTCTATCCCACGCTCTGCAGCAGTATTGATTTTCGAAAACAGCAATTTTTGTGCTTTCGGTTTTTTTTTTTCATTTGGCAGAATTATTTTATGTTGATATGAGAAATAAGTTTTTTTCGAAGAGCGTTTTTCTCCTTCCAGATATTTGATTTTTATATATCCTCACTCAATTTCATTCACTTATATTCTCTAGGTCGAATTCAATGGTAATCTTCAATTCTTTTTTAATTTCTTGAATTGATTCTGAAATTTCTCTTGGATAATAGGTACATCTACAACATTTCTAACATACTCATTCATCGTCGGTGATGATTTAAGTTGAATAAATATGAATATTCAGAGCGTGAATCGGTAATTTCACACAGGCACCGCTCTTAGAGCGCCTTAAGGACTTTCCTATAGTGCTTGTGTTTTGTCCTTGAAAAAAGTTCACTTGAGATAAATTATAATTAGCGAACGGAGAGACAAAAACGAATGTTAATGAGTGATGTTTTCTCATATATCTCTATGAATGATAATGATTTGCAACCTGTTATCATATATTGTAAATGATTCCTGCATACGATTTTCCACACCACTTATATTTATAGGGAACGCAATATTTTCCAGAACTCCCAAACCTGTTTTGTTGGAGTGCTTCCTTTTCAAGAAAAAATCTTTGAATTATGTTTCCCTCCGTTTCATTTCTTGTAACCATCGTTATCGATCTCAAGATTATATCATTCTGCACACATTTGATTCCTCGAACAGAAACAAAACTCGAAGCAAAAAAATCCAGTTTCCTCGTACGCGAGAGGAAATCGAGTTTTGCGTCGCCAAAGTCGATCTATTCTTGTAGAGCTTCCATAAGCTCTTATAAGTTCTGTCGGAGAAAGATCTAGTGATCTTTGATTTGATTTATCGGATTAAGGAAACCCTCACACATCCGAAGTAATACATTTTTCTTTCTCAGGGTATCAACACTTTGATGCGGTCGTGTCGATGTAATAGGGGGAGGGATAATAAATTTTGCTCGATCGATGAATGCCGGGTGACACTTTTTTGATAGCTATTGGGTGTTAAGGAAAATCTGAACGGACTGATGTTATCGCATTACTGCGGAAGAGAATCATGAAATGTTCTTTAAAAAATGTAGGTCAAACGCTTACAATTATGTCAATATC
>WOGO01000029.1:0-39241 GCA_015342085.1 Leptinotarsa defecta
CCTAGAGTCAAGTTATTACTTCATATTAAATAAAGGTATGCATTTTCATTTGTCAAATAGTGCATTAAGTTCAAATTCAAAAAAAAAGACATGTACGAATACTAGAATGAGTTATGATTATTAAAAGAAATAATAAACGACTATTCAGAAGTTTAATGAACAATCTCTTCATGAAGTCGTCTAATTGCCATTGTTTTGAATTTTAAATATGACAAATGAAAAAGATTAAGTTCAATAGACAGACCCATGAAATCGTGTGAGACAGAACTACCCGTTATCAATAGGAAATAAGTAGGAATAAAGAGAATTTACGTGAATCATCCTGTATGGATTTTGCATACAAAATGAGCTTTTATTACTACACTGCTATCAAAAATGAACTATAGTACCTGTGGTGGTTCTTCAGGAGGTATTCCATCTGGTTGACCTAATTGCTGCCAAAACTCCTTACTCTCATTACCTGCATTTTCTGATAAAATTTCAGCCTTGTTTTTTCTTTCATTTTTATTCATTTTTTCACACATCAACCTAGATTTAGATTTTAGGGTATTCTTGGCCTTTTTACCATTCCATAAGAAAATTTTCATTCCAGCATCTAAGAGAAACACATAACATGGATCCAATGAATCAGATGAAACGGGTACAGGTTCTAAGTGAATCGAAGGACCAGATAGGTGGATTCTATAAAGCCGTGTTTCAAAATTCTGCAAAAAATGTTAGTGCAATGTTTTCGGCAGTACAAAATATTTATATTCAGCTTTGTATAGTAATCTTCAAAGTAATTTCATTAAACATACCATGTCCTCAACAGTGAAGAAGCCACTACATGTTCTGCCACCTTCAATATATGTAATGTGTGAATCGAAAAGGCCTAGAAATTCATCAGATTCTTCCCCTTGTTCCTCTCTCGTCGTGCGGGATTGTGCACCTAAATAATTCCTCAAGTTCACAGCGTGTATTGCTGAGCAAGCTTTCTTATCTAACTGAAATAATGAAAATTAGAATAACCTCCATGCGTAAGAGAGGAATACAGAACCTACTGAGGCTTTTTCACCAATCCAAAAAAATATTTCCCAGGAGAGAGACTGATTTTCATCCAAAAATGTTTTGAGAACTATATAACAATCACCCTCATAGAATTTTCCATGAGCAACTTCATCTATACGGTTTGGCAAAAAGTTTTCTATCTCCCAAATGGTAAGTCCAGGAATCTGTCCTGCATCATCTTCAAAAAATTCTGAATAATCCAAAGGAGGTTTCTCCAAAGTTTCGTCCCATCTTTTAGGCCTAGAAATAAATAACTTTTTTAAAATCGATAATTTTTTAAAAAGTTCGAAGAACCCTTCTCACATATGGATGAGAAATTAGAAAACACTTTAATATCAACCTAATGAAAAGTAAAAAATTATGCAAATGATTTTAAATAATTATAATACATTGAAACTTACTTGAGTGATTCTACCTTTTCATCCTCTTGAATACTTCTATTTTTTTCTTTTGCTATATCTTTCATCCCCTAAAAAATAAAAAATATTGCGAATGAACCTAAATAATGGGAAGAAACTTTGAAAACCTTCAAAATTTTTGCTTGATCTTGATCAGCTTCCTCATGATCTCTTCGTCCTTTCCTTAATCGCATTTTTCTTGCTATTGGATCTTTGCTAGGATCTAAAATTAAAAGCATACATTTTTGGTAAATGAAATATTATATAACAAATACCATAACTTTCAATATCAGACAAGAAATACAATACCAAAATTAGAAGTTGAAATAGAAATCACAAAATTCCATTACAAAAATATTCAATGAATGTGACCCAATATTTAATTGAGAATATAGATGATTGGAATGAGGGTAAATTAGATAACATTTGATCTAATCGGACGACAAACAAAATGATGTTGAAATAAAATAGAAGCAATAATTTTGGTCCATTTCTCTTGACAAGTTTTGGCCGCCCCATAGGGAATTACATTGCTCAAGTGACTAAAAATAATGAATTACAAGAATAGTCAATCAAGATGGTGGTATCTGAAATCTGTAAAAAATGTACTTGGTTGAATAAAAATTGTGTTGATTCTTTTTCAAAAACTATTAGAACCATTTGCCAAACATATGGTTAAAACCTTACACAAATTATTCATTATGAAGCAATACTGGTAAAATTTATCAGTTTAAAACAATTTAAGAACACTTACTCCAGAGATATAATTCAATTTCATATGGAATAAATAATACACCAAGAAATATTATTGTTATGAAAATAATTTTGGCAATTTCTTCAGATTTTCGAATTTACCAATGTTCACAAAGTGTATCTACAGTGAGATGAAATGTTCAGTTTAAGCACATTCAGCAGTCCTCTTAGGAATGACAAAAATAACATTATAGCAGTATTAATAACTGATCAACAAATTCGTCTTGACTAGTGATATGGATCAGTTTTCTGTTTTGTGTATCGTTGTTATAATTAAAGTGGTAATTGAAGTAAAACAATGAAAGTATAGTACACATAACAAATGCAGATTAACTCAAATAAAAATGTTTTACATGTTGTTAGACAATAACTAGTAAAAGATGTTATATGCAACAAGAATTGAATTCAAATGGATCCGGATTTATTAAACTCATAAACATAGGCAACTGCAGTCTGGACATTTTAGAGAATTTCTTCGTCCAGATATATCATCTACCAGAAATATTGGAACTGAATTAGATAGTAAAACATCAACAAAGTTCTGTCGTTTTCACGAATCAAGTTTCATAGCATCAATTCATGAATCTGGCAATAAATACAATATTCAGAATTATTGTTTAATTGGTATTATTAGTTCTACACCTAAAGCCGTTGAGGCTACAGTATACAATAAAATCAAGGATTTAATTAGTGAAATTCCTATGAAAGGAACATGGTTTTGCTAGAGATATATCAACAACTTCCAATTTACTAGTATTCTCATGCTATATGCTCTCAATTAGGTGTACACTGACTTCCCCAAAGGATTAAATACAGTGAATCATACAATTCTATGAGAGAAACTGTAAAAAAACTCCTGGAATGATTAAAAGTTATATTGATAATAGATCCCAATACATAGAAGTCAATTTATGTCTCAAAAAATCAATGTATTTTCAGGTTACTACAGTAAGTCATCTAGGGCCATAATTTAATTCATTTATACTGCCATCTTTTTTTGTTGATTTTCAATTTTTCAGGTCAGTTCGAACGACAAATGGTATTACAAACCAACTCAATCAAAGATACATTTTCTCAACTACATTGCAAAACTAATCAATATCTTCATTTCATTGTACCATAGTTCAAATTGTATCACAGTTCACAAAAGCAGCAAATAAAAAAAATGTGATTTCTATATTTCTGCATATAAGTTTCAAAAGTAGCTGAATTCAGGGTAGAATTTGTGGTATCTGCGAATGTCTTTCTGATAGAACATTAACTTCTCTTCCAAAAGCTAACTTGTTATATATTGTACTCTATGCATGTTTTTTTATTGTTGTATAGTGACATTCATTTAGTTGTATTTTTTGTAATTATATTGAGAGCACGATACATTTAAAAGTTATCAATATTTATTAGATTCACTAAGTACTCACTTTGTACAGGTGCAGGAGTAGGTACACTAGCACCAGCAAGCCTCAGTTGATTTTGTAAAGAAAAATCAATGTTGTAAAATTCTACACCAGAACCTTTAGTAGTTTCAACAGGTTTTGGGGGCATAACAAGTTCTGGATTATTTCTCAAATCTAGTGTCACTAAGTCAGTCAAAAGATGTATTGCATCAGGTAAAGTTATCAGACGGTTAGAGCTTAAATTCAATTTTTTCAAAGATCCACATCTACAAAATGGTTTTTATGAAATCATAAGACATGAATAGAAGTTGTTTTGAATACCTGCAAAGACCTTCAGGAATCATTTCCAAGTGATTGTTGGCGGCAGAAAAGACTTCTAAGTTTCCTAATTTTCCTATGCCAGAAGGAATCCCTTCAAAGTCGAGTTGATTATCATTAACATAAAATCGTCTCAATGAAACCAATTTGCAAAGGGTCGCTGGTAAACTTGCAATGTTATTATGAGATAAATTCAGAGTTTCTAGTTTCTGCCACACTTCCATACCTGAAAATTACTTTTATTGAAACTATTATGACTCTATTATTCTCTTGCTGTCTACTTTTCAAATAAGTTATAAATAAGGCAATACTGAATTCATGAATCTTCATAATAATCTTACCTGATGATAGTTCACTGATTTCATTTTCACTCAAATTCAGCCTTCTCAGATTAATCAAACAATACAATGCCTCTGGGACCTTTGGAAGGGCATTTTGTGCCAAATCAACTTCACAAAGGTTGATTAGACTGTCTAAATTGGTTGGAAAATTATTTAGATTCCTCTGAGTGTTTCTCATTTGCAATGTTTCAATATTCAAAAGTGATGGCAGTTGCCTCAACTGAAAGTGACCTAATGGATTATCGTTTAAAATTAATGTTTGTAAATTCGCTAGTCGTCTGGTTTGAGGAGGCAGCGTTTCAAGTTTATTATGGCTCAAGTCAAGAAACAGAAGGTCAGTTAAGTTGATGAAGAGAGAATTGGGAATGGCTTCTATGCTGAAAAAAAAAGCATTGAATTTAGAAATATTCCTTGAGCAAGTGTGAAAAACTTAAATCAATTTCCAAAAATGTTTTTTTCACACAAAACCTGCAAGGATGAGTTGTTATCAAAATACTTGATTCCTTGACCAAACATGGAAATACAATTATCAATAGTAGTGTATCCACAACAAAAAATACCAGTTCCGCTCTAATGAAAACAAATTTATTTCCAGTGAAATAATGTACAAAAATTACATGTCAATAATGCAATACTTTGATAAGAGTCACTCATTCGAGAACGAAGTACAAAAATATATATTAGTAATTTTCTTAAATAAACAAGAAATTATGAATTTTGTGCTAATTCAAGATTCTTATAAGATAAAGTAGCCAATTCTCTTCACCCAAATCAGTTTTAAAGGACCAGATTAGAAAATGGGTCACTGAAAACCTAAAGGGTACTAAGAAGACATACATGAAAACACATTTGAGAAAACTTTTGTAAAGGGACTACCTAGAAAGATTATTTCCAAACTGCAGGCAATATAACAAAGGAACAGAGATGGCTCATCATGTTCTAATCACCATCATCATCTAAAAATTGTTGTTTCAGGAGTTTCATGATTGGCAACAAGTAATTACTTTATTTGTAATTGAAAAAAAAATAATAAATTTTAATGATTTTTTGGTCATATTGATCTATATCTAGTACCCAGGAAGTTATATTATCTATCCTCTGACAATGAGTACTTCAACTAAAAAATGGAAATGCATAGGTAGCTGGCAATGTTGCAACCACATAAATAATAGTGAACTGACATACATATTTCCATGAGGTAAAATTTGAGAAGTTTTTTCAATTAAAACCAAAGTAATTATAGGTATTCTTCTTAATATTATATGTCAAACATCAGTGTTTCCAATTGACAGATATGTCATACTACAATCTTTTACATTATGAATGACTAGAGTAAAAGTAAAATTAATATCACCAGAAAAATTTACCAGCACTTTTTATGAAATTCAATTTATGTTACATTCATATTATTACAAGTTGTTTGTCTTCATTGAATTTGATGAAAAATAAGGGAAATAAAAAAATTACTGCCTATAACCACCTAACCACTTTGATTAACATTGACTTGTGACTTGTTATATACCAAACCATCACTTTATCTTTTATTTAAAGAAAGTTGTTACATTATAAATCAATGGGAACAGTCATACACCACAATTCAATTTTCACTGTATGAACAATCCATTGTAACAACTTTCTATTTACTTATCTCTCCAAAAAAATGTTCCCTTTTCAATTCATAAGGCAGCTTACACAGTGATGTAAAGCAACTCACAAGACTCCTGTAATTAATCACATAAAATCGATGTTTTCAAATTGTTGTACATTTGAATCAAAATGGAGTAGTCAGACGACAAGGATGTTATCATTTCTTGGTATTCTCGTAAAAGAAAGAAAAGAAGTTTCTGTGTGCACCAGTATTTTTTAGAAAATTTTGAACGAAGAATGTTTGTAGCTGCAGGGGAACTCCATGACCAGCTTAAATTTAAATCTATGTGTAGGATGAAACAACAACCTTCGTAGAACTACTTGGCCTGATTATTCCTGCCACACACTGTTCATTTTGCTTCAAAATAAAGAGCGCTGATACATACACAAACCAATGCAACTGACGCGGTGCGACCGGCTTGTCCAGTGATATACAACCAGTCATGTTGTCTGTCGTGTCAGTTGTGTTGCATCAGTGTGTAAGCTGCCTAAGAGTTACTTGTTTTTCATCACTAATGTCAACTTATGATCTATTTTCAAATGTAAATTAAAGGCTGTAAAAAATGGTACAACTTAATTGAAATGGATTTCCTTACTGGTTATGGCTCAAATTCAACACTAATAAAGTTTTTGCTTTATCCAAATCCTCTGGGACTTCTTTCAAATTATTATGACTCAAGTCTAGAGTAGTCAATTCCTCTAAGTGGAACAGTTGTGGTGGTATTCCTGAACTTTTAACTTTGTTATGTTTTAAATTCAAGGTCCTAAGACAATTCAGTTCTGTAAGCTCTCCAAACAGTTTTTCAAGATTGTTTCTTGTTAAAGATAGATGTTCCAACTTCAGTAAATTTCCCATTTCTTTAGGTATTTCTTCTAAGTTTGTTCGATCTAGTTTCAGCCACTGAACGCCTGTCATCGAACCTACTGCATCAGGAAATTTGTCCCCCTTTAAAGTATTTCATGATTAGCAATACATATATTTGGTTACACATTCATTCCAACTTACACTAAAATCATTTCTAGTAAAATCAACCCCCCTGACGAAGGGTAAAACTCCAGTGTTGGCCATTATTTAATTGTATATCTAGTTAGTTCACATCTAAAATTCACTCATGATTAAATATCCACTAATTTATTAGAGAACTTATAAATGAAACTGAAAACAAATAAATCTGTCATATATTTCATATGTCATCAGTCAATAAAATCAAAAATACGTATGTTTCTTTAATACAAATCTCAGCGCACGAGTAGCTCGCTTCGCTCAGCAAGCGTTCTGTTTTGATAATCTGGAGTCGAGCGAGCGAATGGAGATTTGTTGACATTTGTTGTATTATTTGTATTCATAAAACTTCCAATATATGAGCGTAACGTTTTTTTCGACAACAAAACTGAAATTTATAGTTTTCTTTTTTTACAAAAATTTTTACAACTATTTGAGAATGACAAGCGTTAAAGAAGTCAATATTACGTTTATAAGACTCTGTTATGAACTCTTTTCTGAAGGTGTGCCGACAAACACGAGTTAAACATTTCACTAAGCGATAACAATTTTCCAACAAATACAAAAATACTTTCAATTTAACCTATTTTTTTTAAATATGACAACTTGACAACTGAAACATCTGCCAGATCCTAACGTTGATCTCGGAGCTAACCTATCACATTTTTATTTCTCGCTCTCGTAAATACCAGACACAATCCCAAACCAAATTATAATAATGACCCAAATCAGAACTTGAATCAGAATAAAAAAAACACTGCACAAATTCCCAATGATGACATACAAAACATTTTTGTCAATGGCCAAACTTGAAACATTTCAACTTCAATGTCAAAACTTCTGAAACAGTAATAATACTAATTTACGATTGTAAGTCCTCCTTAATCTAGCAATACTTCCAATGTGCAATGACTCTAGAACTTCCGGCGTGAATTAGCTTAGTCGCTTTCTAGTAAAAACTGACATTCCTGATGTTTTTATATGCTTTTATCAACTTTTCCTAATGACTTTTTATTTTCACAAAAGTGACATATTAATGAAGACAAATTTGAATTTTATTCAACACAGAGTATTCATAATGATAATATCAAAATTATGGAAAATTTAAATGAAAAATAAAAAAATCTACAACATTCTCTCTACAAATATCTGTTGAAAAAATCTGTTAAAATCTGTTTTTCAGCTAACCATCTGTCGCCTCCCTACTAACGACAACTCTCAAAAGTCGAAACTTGTGCGAGCTGAATACTAACGAGATTTTATTTTTTAATGTGTGACGATAGGAAGTGAAAATTGATCGTATGGCCTCATGGTTCAAACCAATGGTTCACACAGCGGTCGATTGAGTGAGTGGGGCAAAACACCCACGTCAACCCACTAGGCTACCAATCTAGACGGCATAATTTGGTCGGGAAACCGGAAAACTCCTATTCTGCTCCCCACTAAAACGAAAACCGTCTGGAATATCCGTTTTTGATAATTTCATGGCTCCAACGGAAAGTGAAGTTAATTTCTCCTCCCCGTCATCCTCGACCTGAAATGCCTGTGAGACATCATTGTTGGGTAATTCACTTTATTACTGATAGAGGAATTCAAGGCCTCTGAACCAACTACCAACAATGTTGTGATGACTTTTGTATGTAGTTGCAAAATCAGCACGATTGAATTTTGGTGGTACGTATCTCCATTGTTTAAAATAAGTAGCTTCTTGTACCTCTCCCACTATATGAGTTACAATTTCTTACGGTTTTTACCATCTCCTCTGGTCCAATGGAGGACTGTTTTGGAATCAAACCACAAATATGACTTATTTATCGGAATATTAATTTGAAAAAGTACAGTCTTCAGAAGTCTAGTGCCCATTACGGCAGCATGTAAATCCAATTGATATCGGTTTGACTGGACTGACTATAGCTTTGACTGTATCAAATGCTACCTCAATTTTGTACCTAAATTAATTCTGAAATGAACTATGGACGGGAATATTTTCTCATTTGCATCTCCGAGTATGTAATTGCATGAGTTGCATGAAGTGTAGAAAATGAATGGCAACGAGGAACTCTGATAGAAGAAATTTCTTCGACAGTGTAAAACCATTCAGTCCAGTCCTCATGAATAGAATCTGGAATTTTTTCATCCTACATTAACCCACCATGCTGCACCAAATGTTATTACCTGCATCTCATACGTTTCGTCATTTTCTTGGATACCGTAACGCCGAAAAAATCTTTATGATTTCCTGTCCTCCTTTCTAATTTTTATTTGGTGAAACATTTCATAAATACCTCCACAAGAACAAAATTTAAAAAAACGAAATCACATATCATAATGCCTGGCAATGAAATAAAAAATCTGGTCTCTGTAGGAGGATTTTTCTACGCCAGAGTTTTTAGTTATACCATTGTCTAACAATGGTTATACTTTTTATTTGAAATATCTATACAATCAGGGTTATCATCAAAATATGTTGTTCCTTATTAATATTTTATTCATAACTTTTATTAATACCCAGACTGATTTTAATTTTACTGCGTAGTTATGCACATGTTATATTAGTCTGTATGACCGTAGATGAATTTTTCCACATATTTCCATCAATTGAAATTATCAGTGGAGTGATTATGATTATATAATACTTGAAACTGAAGGAATTGTACAAAGCAATAATTGTACATATACAAACTGTAATCGTTTGATTCACATTGGAATACAAGTTTGTATCTGATGGTAAATATATAACTGAACCAGAATCTTATTTCAAAAAAGAAGGTAAACATCTCTTGGAGTACTAGGGTTATTATTTGTGGTTTGCACATATTATCAAATTCAGTTGTGCATAGAACAATGTTAATAATTAATCGATGCAAAAGCCCTTGAATGAGCAAATTAGGTAAATTTTTATTTAATATCAACTTTATGTAAATATCTAGTTGGACAGTTGAACACTATCATTGAAATTGTTTGATGTGATCTATTTTTTCCTGACGTGTCGATTACACTTCTGAATCCAAATCGTTACATAAATAGGTTATACAGGTTATTATACTTAAAAAAAAACAAAAAATTACTAGTCGTCACTACTGTTCACAAAACAATCTTTGAAAAGCAAATGTCAACGAGACTATAAAACATATTTAGGACGCTATAGTCATGTTGGCTTACGTCACTAAATGCTGCTTCGTTGTGAATGTTGTGATTGACTAGAGCTGATTTTAATCTCCTGGTTAGAAAGTTTAGCTTTCTTGTTTCATATCAAACTGTTGTTCAGTAGTACCACAATAGTGTGATTTCAGAACCATCTAAACTCATTTCTGGTTACTTTTGGAACCATCTTAAAATCACTAAACGGGTTTCTAGTTTTCAATTGTTTTCATTCTTGAAAATAACTTGAAATAATATTTTGAAAATAATTTTGGATTCTGTCAGATGACCAAATACCTAGCAAATTTTGTAAGTATCCGCATCCTTTTTACTTTCTTTCAAGTGTAAGTCAAATCGCGCCTACGGAATATTACAAATTCCACTATTACGACTGCGCGATTTGGAGTAAATCTCTAGTAGTACATTTCCTATTCTTTTTGTTGGTCACTTATTTTTCATTTTTGAGTCTGTGGAATAGTGTGGAAATTGGTGTTGAAATAAATTGGGGTTTATGTTTATAGAGGGTCATATTTCTGAATAGTCGGAAACAAAGTGAAATTTTTATTAATTTTAAATAATCTTATGGCACCAGCTGAAGATAACGACAGCGGAATGGAATCTCAGGAAGGGTCACAGTCTCTTGATCAAGAAAACATAATTGAAAAAGAAACTCCAACAAAACCAAGAAAGCAGCTAGAAATTGATGAGAGCGAAGATGATGAGGTATGTAAAAAAACTGAAGGAAGAGCAAGTTTAACTCACATTGTTTTTAACCTAACTTTTTCTCAATAAGTGTGGATTGATTGTTGGACCTTTTATTAGTGGAAAATGAACATTTATTGAACATCCATTTTGTGCATTTAGAAACTTGAGTTTCTAACAAACTGACCATACCACACAGTCCCCTACGGCTTTGAGGAATGATTGATTCTCTACTTGAACACTTGAATAGACTTGAGCATATCAGAGTGTGGATGTAAAACCTTGGAGTCGTAAATAATTTCCCAGATAATAATTCAAAAGTGGTAAAACTTTTGATTTGGTCAACCATCTATAACTATAACCATGCTTCCTGGAAAAAATAATATAGTCACTATTGAAAATGTTTTATTACAAAATGTTAACAATTCACACACATTTCAATATACAATAACTTCTCGGGCATGATTTCTAGTCACATTTTGATACTGAGAAGGCTCATTTATAGATTAAGTAATCCAACATTGAGTATATGGTATCGAAATTATCAATGCAAAGGGACAAATGTTCATTTCTAACATCACATACAGTAAGCTAATGCAAACAAGAAAACTACCATAGATTTTCCAATTTTTGTCATATAAATAAATGAAAAAATAATAAATAAATTGTTCGGAATTCATTTATGAATTCAAATAGAAGTGATTTAAAAACTTAGTAAACTAAAAAACACTCCTTAGTACACAATAGGGATTTCGTGCTCTGATTTGTTGTCCTTAATGAATAATTCTACAAGAGATGAAGTATAACCATTTTTTACATTACTGGTGGCATTTGTAAAGGAATGCACATTAATCTGCCACTTTGTTTTGATGGAGCAATTGACCTTAGCATCAAGTTCATCTTACTCATTCTATAAATCCAGCTTAACTAAGTTAACTGTGAGAAATGAACAATTTTGATTTTTTTCATTCAAATTCTTCATTCTTTTCAGCCGGATGAAACATTGGCTGAGAGACTTTGGGGATTAACAGAAATGTTTCCAGAACCAGTTCGAAATATAACCTATGCAACATTTTCAAATACACAGTCAGGAATAAAAAAGGCATACACTTTTTCACGGAGTGCCATGTGGATAGTATTCAGTACATCTATCATTTTATTTGCTCCAGTCATATTTGAGGTTGAGAGGGCTCAAGTAGAAGAGATGCAGAAAAATCAACAGAAACAGCTTCTTTTAGGACCAAATTCAGCAATATCAGGAGGAGTTCCGCCCCCTATAATGCCTCCGATGCCACAACAACGAAGCTGAGTGATTTTGTTAGCCTGTTATGTTAATGCATCCTCATTGAAAATTAAGCTGGAGTTGTGACAGTTTCTGCTATAAAGTCAGTTCTTCATTCTGCATTTTTCAATGCTGTAATGTATTGAACATTTCTATTAAATAGAGTATTGTAGTATTGTTGTTTTACATAGTTTCTTTTAATTTTCAATTCCAAAACATTCCAGAGGAAATACTTAAGTGTTTTTTTTATTTGTGCTCCATAATTTTGAAAAAAAAAATGCAAAACATTTGAAGGAGTTATGAAAAGTAGAACACTTATCTCAAACTACATACAGAATTACAACCGTCACTAGGTTCACTTTGAAGTTGTGTGAATTGTTACATTCAACTTGAGTATTTACACTTGTCATCTGCTTAGTGTTTACTGAAAGCCACTTTACAAACTTGAGGTGATAGATGTTTTGAACTAATAATTCATTACTATAATAGGATCCTATATTTTATCTAATTTTTGAGATTAAAATACCTAACCATCAAGAACGAAGAACTTATATTCTCTATGCAACTCCCTTTTTAATCTAAATTCAGCACTAAGATTTCTATCAAAAACATTTTAGATATTTTGCCTTCAAACTGTCCAACTCTCTTATGATTGTGTTCACAACAACATGAGGCACAATGGTTAAGGATTTTGAGCCGAGGTTTTCAGTGGCACTATTTATCGGGTTTGAAGGCCGTGGATTTTTGGAAATTTTTCCTGACTTTTCACTGACTCGGGTGGTTAGCTTTATCAGAGGTTTATACATCCTGAATTATTTCTGATGACTGGATATTATGGCTGCCTAATGCATATTTATGTTGACTCGGGTAGTTAGGTGTGCTAATACCTGTATCTGGGATTAGGTGAATTTCGTTAAGCATGTTTATGTTGATACAGGTAGTCTGGTGTGCTAATACCTGTACCTGTATCAGGTAATTGTCAATAACTTTCATTGACCCCTTTATATCTGCCGTCATGCTGTTTGCCATTCTTGAAATACTTATAATGGGATTCCATATCGATTTGGGCAAACCACCCACTTCAACCCACCAGACTACCATCCTATCTAGTTAGGATCCCATATTGGATCTAATTTTTGAAATTAAAATATCTGATCGTAAAGAACGAAGAACATATATTCTCTGTGGTATAAACTCCTTTTTTAATTTAAATTCAACACTAAATTTCTATCAAGTAAATTTTAGATATTTTCTTTCAAACTGTCCAGAATATTGGTTGTATTTTTTGGGATTCCTGACTGTTTTTAATTTTTGGTATGTTACTCAGCATTTCACCCTCACTTACTTCATTAATCTCTTCAGATTGTGTTTACAACAAAATGAGACACATCAAACAAGTTCCGAACATTAATAACAGTAACAGATTGAATAGGATTGTCCCAGCATATGAAGGCAAGCTTTTGTGCTGTGATCTGAGTGTGTTTTGGAGATGGAAGTAATTTTTTTTCTGGCATCATATTTGTTGTACTCGATATTGTTATTCAGTTTTCCTTTGTTAGTGAAGGTATATATCAATAGTTTGTATAGGTAAATATATATGTGCCAAAATATTGTAGGTAAATACGTTTCTGCACGATTCCCTATGGTCAAGATCAAATATCATTCTGATGAAATTATTCTGGATTACAAAGACTCTAGATGTTTCTCTGGATGTTCACCATACAATAATGTTGCAGCTGATAGTGCTATATACCAATGCATAAGTTAAATTAACTTTTGGAAATTAGACTTCAGCTTGTGGAAAGAATAGTACAGTTTGTTTGATTTCTTACAAACAGCATCAACGTGTTTGCAGAATGCGTTTATTTTCAAGTTCCAGACCTAAATATTGTGCTCATTGTGACTTATTTCTATGCCATTGTTATTCATTGTGAGATTGAGAGTAGGCCTGAGGGCACTTGTGAACAACATGAAAATGATTTTCCGGACATTGTTGATAAGATGGTTCACCTTACACTAACTTGTGAATTCTTTTGTAACCCATCTAATTTTATTTTCTAAATCAGAAGCAGTATCGGCTGCATCAACAATGGCAGTGTCATCCACATTAAAATGTGCGTACCTGCCTAATGTGACTAGGTAGATCATTAACATAGAGCAGAAAGATAGCTCATTCTTGATTTGCACTCTGAGAGTTCTGCTAGATATGTAAAATTCAATCCAGCGCTGAATTGGGCCTTGTATACCTATTGCCTCCAAATTAGTTTGTGAAAAATCGTGCTTTATTGTGTCAAATGCACTAGACAGGTTGAAAAAAAGAGCGTCTATAAGTTTATTTTCATTAATGTTGTCATATATAGAAAGGTTTATGCAGTTAAGCTGCTGTCCACCTATTGGGCATCGTCAGTATCGGGCAGGTGGTCCTCGATTGAAGACAAAATGTAAATAATCAAGAAATATACTTGATAAAAATAACTGTGTAAATGCACTGACATAAAAACTTGGCAAGTGGACTTGGGGGTGTCACATCAATAGGTGGTTCCACTTATGTCTTGCTTGCGTTCACGCAGTTATTTTTATTAATTACTTTTCTTGATTATTCACATTTTGTCTTCAATCGAAGACCGCCTGACCGGTACCGACGATGCCCAATGGGCTGAAACAGCTGTTAACGGTGCCTCTTTAATTGAAATCAATATGGGAATGATCAGAATAGTACTTTTGATTTTCATGGAATTATTTTCCAGCAGCTTGACTGCATTAGCCTTTCTCGATTTCATATCATTTCTAGAAACATGTGGATTCGTTTTCCGATGGCTATCCAGGTTAGCTTCTAGACCGGGAGCCCGTGAAAGAAATTTTGACCCCATTTTTTACCGTCTGCTTTTTTCAGGAGACATATATTTACAGCCAAAAGCAACAGTATTATGCGTTAAACGAATTTCTTGCCCATATTACACATGGTTAAATATTCACTCTAGTTTGCAAAAAAGCTTCTTTGACCAACATTTTACCGTCTGCAATTCATGCATCCGGGAAGCTAGGTTACGCAACCCGACGGATACATGGTGTTCTGGATGAAGCACGAATTTTTTATTTAACAAAAAAAATGGTTAACTAAAATCAATTTTTTACCGTCTGCCAAGCACAGCGTAGACTAAAACTAGCATGAAATGAACGAATTTTCACAAGGCAGACGGTTTGCTGGTGTATTAATAATTTATAGGCATTAGTTAATTAATTAACGAAGTTCAAGTATTAATATGTCGTGCGACAACTATTGGCAGACAAATTGGCAATGTTTAAAGTATACGCAGACGGGAACAAACTTGCAAAAACAATTATTAATTTTCACCAACATTTTACCGTCTGCCATTGTTTCCTTGCAATATATATGATTATTGAGTAGACAAATTGTCAATTGGCAGACGCATTGACCGTGTTTATACAACTGAAATGTATTTTTAAATTTGTAAAAAAAAATAATAACTGACCAAAGTTTTACCATTATTATTTGTCGACTCATTGTCAATTGGCAGACAAATTGACGGTATTTATACAACTGAAAAATATTTTTAATTCGCAAAAAAAAAGTAATAACTTTGACCAACTTTTTACCGTCTCCATTGTTTTCTTGCAATTTATGATTATTGAATAGACAAACTGTCAATTGGCAGACGAATAGACCGTGTGCAGATGAGAGTGGTAGATAATTTTTGATGACACAAGTGTCAATGTTACTTCATGAGAGATTTTCATCAATTTCAGTGGAGAACACCCTTCAAACGACACAACTACTATTACCATTTTTTTCAACAGTTGTTTTGATGAAGTGGGAATAAATATTGATATATGTACGAGATTTAGAAATACATGGATTTTCCGTGAGAGAATATGTAGCTTCAGTTAATAGACTTTGAATTGTTTCAAAGCTGCATATATGACCAAATTTAGGGAGAACTTTCAAGTTTTTTGCTGTTTGTCATAGATTTCACTATACTAGCCAAAGTTATGTATTCCTTGCCTATAAAATATTTTTGTTGCGTGCCACTCTGTAAATATTCTTTGAAATACAATTTTTTTGTGGAGAACTCTATACTTTCTTATGTTTTTTTTGTATATAACCTTCCACAATCTGAAAAATAAAAGTTAAATCAATAGTGCATCTGCTGAAGTGCAATAAAGGACTTTTATTTTTCAGATTGTGGAAGATTATATACCTACCTCAAAAAACACTAGGAAGTATTATTGATCCGCTTCTTCCAAAGTAACTGATCAATTAATTATCAGTTCCAAATATTTACTTTCTTTAGAAACAAGCTATGAGTTTATACCGTTGGATATTTATAAATAAAATGGCAGTTTTTTGCTAGGAATGACGTTTTTTTAACCTTCTCAAATTTACCTTTGATGGGTACCTAAACATAAACAATCAGTATTGTAATTTTTGGAAAATTTGACAACTGTCTGATGAAATCCAATGATTTTAAATCAGAGTAGCTGAATGGACTAGTCAGGATGTTCCTCTTTCGTATCTGTTATATTTTCGATTGTGTAATTGAAGATTATTTTTTGTCAAAAAGAGCTGTAAAAATTGAGTTAGTTCAAATGTCTTCCGATTATTTTTTTACTTATTGCATTACCCATTAATTGGACTAAAATTTGAATATTTCGATAATTTTTCCAACATTCTTTCCTGCATCATTGAATAAAGCAGCTAAAATACTTCAAATGTTTATTTGAATTTCCTCCATCATATTTTACTCGTTTTACTTTATGATGCAGGAATTGATGTTGGACTAATTTATTTCTCCTTCATAACAGAGCAATAGTGAAACATTTTTTAAATCAACTCTTCAATCATTGGATCAGCAGCATAACTGGGCATGCAAAATCGGTAATGATAAAATAGGTAAAATACCAGAGACATTTGAAGTAATTTAGTTTTGAATGCAGTTTCATAATTCTGATGTACCTACAGGTTGCTTTTTGAAGTGAATCATGTTAGTTAACTTTTTTTAAGTACGGACCTGCATTTCATTTTTTTTTAAAACGAGGTATATACTCGTATGTGATGACTATTAAAAAAAGTTATATTGTAAGATATGAAGAATTGAACAAAATTAATAATCCACCCAACATCCTTCGATACAAAGAATCTGATATCCATTAAATATAGGCTTCAGAACTATATGGGTGTCTCTTATCTATCCATAAGTATTGCATATCCCAATAATATGCCTTTTTATGATCTGTAGTTGCCAACAATTTCAACAACATGAGGTCCCCGAGAGGTTTCTAACAATCTTGTATTCGAGAATTCTCATGTCTCTCCTTAGTGGTGTGTTTTTGCTGTCAACAGAATTCTACTGCTACTAAGATTGTGCAGCTCTTTCATTTAATATATTGTGTAGTAATCCTGTGAATGATGTCTGATTCAATTCCATAACGAATGTTTGGAATACAAATTGAATAGAAGTGTTTTCTGTATAATTGTTCATATGAAAGTAGTTGTTTCGAAAGTATTTTTCTTTCGTGTAATTCAATGTTTATATGAAAGTTGTTGTTTGGAGAGGCCTGTTTATCCAGTTTGTGTCTGAAAGTTAATTCTTTGCATGATCTATATATCTTTGTATAGAGTTACATTTTTGAAATTGATTGCTTTGTTCCTTGAAAGAGTGGAAGATTGCCATATTTTTTTGAACAAGTTATTGTGAGCTTTCAAGTTTAAACAAATTTGAAATTTGCAACTGAAGGAATATAATATAGGGCCAGGCGATAGAAATGAACTCCAGTATAACTTCTATTTATTTCACAAAAAGATCTAACATATTCAAATGCCAACTGAATAACAAATAGGTGGGTATCACTATTCTCATCTCATGAGATTTCTTTCCTCTGACCTGTTAAAGTCATCTATAATCTATCTTGTGACATAGACACGAAACTTTTATGCTCTGCAAAATGTGAAGTACCTGATACACTTATTTTTCTCATAACTCAAATTATATGTGATGTTTTATTCCTAAATTGTAGCAATACGAGAAAAATGTCTAATTGTACATATCAGATTCTTACAGATGGCAAAGTATAGGCTTGTTATACGAACATACTTTTGATTACAACTGTCCCGTAAGATAAGAAACACTTTCCCATGAACTCGGTCAATAGAAAGGTGCAATGGAGGTAAGGTTCGTCTTAGTGCTATACATTTGAAATAAAATTCCTCCAAGATTTTGACTACTAGTCAGGACCGAGACTGAAAAGATAACTGACGATATTTACCAATAGAATAAAGTTATTTAACTATACACACCTATCAAACATTAAACACCTTATTTGTCGAAATTGAGAATTGAGATCACAAAAGTTGATCAATCTGCATTACGTTCTAAGTACAATAATTAAAAATAAAACAACATGAGGCCAATACATCTGGGGGAAGCTCGCACGCACCACATTATCAAATTTTGAGCACTGATATGATTTTCTCAATTTAACCAACAATAAATGATTCCCAACAATTTTTAAAACTTAAATTAGTATACGCCAAATCACAAAATAAAAACATAGATTTTGCTCACTGGTAGAATTGGGTTGGAATAATCGATGATATTTCACACAAGTCAATCAGGAAAAGTTTCTGGCAAATTTATTCATTGAACTTGCATATTCTCTTTGGATTTTAGAACGTCTTGAAACAGTTGAATCAGATTTAGAGTTGTATCACTACAAAGTTACATATACGTAGAAGTTATTCAACAATACTGACTAGTCTGGTGAACTCATTGGAAGAGGAGATTACAAAAAGCCTGATGACCTCAAGAGTAGATGAGATTACAAAGATGCTAACACCAACATAATGAAGATTAGAATGCGAGCAAGTCAAATTATTTTTACTTGAAATAATAATGAACATAAAATCAAAATAATATTGATTAGGTAATGAATGCAGAAAATATATTGATATATTTGAAAGAAGAATACCAGAACAAACTTCAAAATAATCAGTTTTCTTTTAAACTTTTTGAATTGGAAACGTGAGAGTTGTGTATGTGGTTTAGTCAGTTTCATTCGATTTTTCAGTTTACGACTGTATACTTTTGAATATGTTTATACATGAAAAGGGATATTTGTGTATTTATTGATAGATATATATACAATTAGTTTCAAAATGCTATTTGAATCGCTATATTCCGGTTTTTATTGAAATTGTTGACTTTTTTATATTATGGGAAATATGTTTTGGTAGCATGATGATGAAAATTCAAATCCTATGTTCTATTTTGTGATCTGTTTTAACGATTAAAATATGTAAGAGATGATAAAAGGATGTGTATATGGGTAAAAAATTCATATTCAAAAGGCAGTCTGATATGATTCCTATAATTTGAATAACAATCTGAGGACTAGCAATATTTTTCATTATAAATAACCTTAACTACGATTGATGCTAAAAGTATAAAAAATTAAAAAAACATATTAACGATGCCATTGGCAAAAATTGCTGCAATGATGCTGTACTTCTACATTCATTCTTTGACTATAACAATCTATATGTCATGAAACGTTATTAAATTATGCTCGGCAAATCAGGATGGAATATAGTTGATTTCCAATGATGATCATCGATGTAGAGATAAATAATCACTGAATCTTGTGCAAATTAGGCTCCATTAGGGGGCCAATGTCTTCGGTCTAACCTTTGGCACTTCACTTGATTTAAAGAGTCTTTGCCTTATCTAATAAATCAGTGATGAATTTCTGAAACAAAATAAGTTTATTAACACAGTTTTTAGTAAAATAAAACAAGAATCCATATGACTAACCGTGTCTATGCAACTACTAACTAACCCTATTATTAGACTAGTAAATAATGGAAAATTATCAAAATTTTATTCAGATACTTCGATGGTAATATACTATTATAGTCTACATGAAGTCAATTCGAGCAACTAAATAAAAAGACTATTGCACCGGGTCTGAGAAATTTACTAGTTAATACCATATAAAACCCCCCACATAAAAATAATGATTATATCTCATAATTATACCACGCCGCTGCCATACAAAGAAACTGCCGACGTTCCGTAACTATTTAGTTAATATATCATTCAAATTGACTTCGTATATTATTCAGGTTGATATTGTATTATAATTATATTAAAAATGAAAAATAGCAGATTTATAGGAAGTCTGTAATGACAGACAAATATAAGCTAACAAGCCTGATGAAGGTGACCTTGACTATCAGAGTAAGACAATATTACTCATTTATGGGGTCTGAACAACAAATATTGTTTTAGGTTCAAACAACACAAGGACACTGGATTGAAGCCAAAAATAAGGATATCATGAGGGCGTCCACATAGCATTCGGATTATACCACCCTGTATATTCATATGATATCCATTGATGATATGAGATGTTCGAGATAATATTAACATATATCAAAAGGTGCATTGATACTTCTATTGCTTTTTCATATCTGTCATAAAATTTTCAGTTATTTCTAGAAAATAACTAATTGGAAAGCATATAAGCTCGACCCTTGGAATACAAAACTATTTAAATTCGAAAAGAACCACCTGTAGTGATCGACTGATTATTTCATGTGCAAAGAAAAGAGATTACACTCATCTTACATGGTCGATTCAGGTTATTAATTGGCATATTTGAGGAGAACACGGGTAATGATAATAATAATAATTATTTACACACATATACGAAACATAAAGTACAGCTTGTCAAATGTAGAAAGAGCTTTCTGAATTCCGTTATGGTCCCGCCCTCTAGATGAGCGTTCGTTAGAAGACTATGAGATGAGAGAGAGAGAGAAAGATAATTCTTAAGTCTCTTCCTAGATTTGACAAGCTGTAGGTAAGTGAATATATTTGATGAGTGATGTAAATTGTTGGGTAAATATGGTTGTTTTATTACATTTATAGAATCATGAAAGAAATATCATTTAGGAAAATGTTATATGAAGAAATTATTGGATATGAATTGGACAATATAAAACAATGGCAGATGATCAAATATTACTTTGAAATACTGTGATCATCGTGCAGTATATACTTACCTACCTAAAAGTTAAGAACTTTGGAATTATAAGCCTACTATACTATATGCCTCAAATTTTCCAAGATAAATTTTCTTAATTTTGTTTCAATACTCAATTTATTTTCTATAACATTCAGCTCTTCGTGAATTTTAATATGCAAGATTCGGCATGTAATTTCTTTACGATGCAGTTTTTGACATTAATGGTAAAATATTTTTATTGAGTTGGGAGTTTGGAGTTGGTCCTTTTATTGAGAATATCATTTATTTTATGTTATTCATTGAGTTATAAGCATTGGTCAAATTAAAATTCAAACAGCAATGACATATCCCAAGAAAGAATACCTGAAGTTGAGACACTCAGCAAAAAGTCATTAATTATTTTTACTTACCTTTATATCACTTTGGGATCCTTTGGCGTTGATTAGTAGATTCTGAAAAATAAAAAATAAAACAATTAATCCCAATGTGAAGATCAAATATGAACCAAGCCAACAGTTTTATAATCAAGCAGACTTCAAACCTACGGAATCCTTCAAGATTCTTGAGAGACATAAACAATTTTTCGCAGGGCGGAATGCTGTGGAAAACAAACCACTCCTCATAAAATAATTGAATATTCTAATGGGAAAATCACCACTCGGTGGAAACCAGCGCCCAAAAACCAAGAATTTCAGACAGCGCCGTGTCCACCCTCCACAGATCTAATCAGTGGTGTTGGCTGAACTACGAATGCACTGCCAGACTGCTGGATGAAGTTTCCTTCATCTCTTGAAGACGCCATCTTGGTTGGTGAAACGCGCGTCAAGAGGAGTATTGCATTTCGAAGAGGTCGTTACCGCTAGATGGTACCAGTGTCAACCAAAACTAAGGGAACTCAAAGAAATGAGTTAGATAGGTACATGAAAGTGATTCTTGCGTCGTTTCACATGACAGAGTTGTTTTAACTTCTTCTTTAGATTTGTATAATAGCAAACATCTACAAATGATAGTTTTCTAAATGCGGCAAAAAATGGCTTGTAGAAGGTCTGAATATCCTCAAGTGGATTTTGGTGGGTTTTGCATCATCTAGTAAACTAATTTGAAGACACTATCCTGACAGTTTATGATATCTCTCTTGGTCTCCGACTTTAACTCATTTTTTATTATTATTATTTTTGTAAAACAAATACTTGTCAGAGACTCTACCCGCATCTGTGATACATAATCATACTAGGCTCGCCTAGTATGATCATAAAGGTCAAAAATAGGGAAGACGTCATTCCAATACGGATTCCTATAATCAGAAGATTTTTCAGAACAAACAACGTTGAAATGAAAGGAAGAACTGGAATCTCAGGCGTAAAATAAATCCAAAACAAGTACTGTTCCCTAACACCAACTTCAACACTCTTCCCGTCGCGCGTTTCATCCAACCAAGTTGGCGTTTTCAGAAAATGAAGTAGACTGGTCTACTTCATCTCTTGCTTAATAGCAACATCATCCAAATCAATGAGGTTTTGTAATTTTATAAAATGAAATGATAAATAAAAGTTTTTGATGAAAATCTTACTTTTTTATTGATACAGTATATCTTCTCCTGTTTCGTGTTTTTGGACCGATATGTATACGAGCAACTTGCCTATTATTAATTGTTTTAATAAATTTGCTATTTTCAAATATTACAAGAGAAAGATCAGTTTGATCTTACTCTTGAAGATGATCACTTGGTGATCGAAACAAGTGTCGAGGTGTTAAAATAATGGTTTGGTGTTTGGAAAAAACTCCAGTAATATTCATTACTACAGCAAAAGTTCCAGACAGTTCATCAAAAGTTGCTATTTTAATGACAGTAATATTCCTATTTATGTTGAAATACAAATCATGATATTATGAAACAACAAAAATTAATTGGCGCTCCGGGGCGACTTCATTGATTCCAGTGGCGCATTCGCTTTTTCAGCTGCAGGAAAACCCGGAAAAAAGCTCCACATCATCTGAAGATCTTGATTTGCCAATGTCCTCTCTTTCGTAAAACAAAATGTAAGGTGTCTCCAGAGGCTCCAATAAATTCAAGACATCTCTAGATAACTTAGTGACAAGACTATCGTCAAATTTGAACCAGTATGTTTCGTCTTTGACCAATGCGTAATAATGGCCAGATTCAACGCCAGAACTACAGTGAACAATGAGTGAGATTATAACAGTGGTCTGCTAGATTGAAGTGTTCATCCATTTCTAACCCTCGTAAGAGTTTGGTGCTTCTGTCAGAGGTTGAGTCATTTTGAAGATCATCAGTGTTATTATTAGGTTGACTGTTGCCTCAGATATACTTGTTTTCTTATAATAGTCAGTCAGTTTGGCGCATGTTTGGTAATACAGTTGATCATCACCCGTTAAAAGTTCCATTTTCAGATGATTTAACAATAAGCTTTGCACGGGCTGGTTATCAGTTATAGTAGGAAACGCTAGTTGAAGTTCCAGAATATCACATACGTTTTTGCTACCTCTTGAACATCTACTACAAAGTAAACAGGTGAGTATTTATTGAGCAAAAGATGTACTACAAACATAAGATGAGATAGACTGTATGGAATCATTCAATCCAGAGAGGTCAGGAGTATTAATTCTGCTTTGCTTACGAAGAGTATTCAACAAGAACCCCAAGAACCCCAAAGAACATTTATTGTACATAAAATTGAAATCTATTTTATTTTTTCAGTTCTGAAGTAATTGTTGTTATAAATTATTGTATTGGAGATCGGGGCTGATTTTGATAGTAAACTTTTTCATTTATGTTTTCAACAACACAGTCATAAACGTTTCATAAGAGACATTCCATTTTCGATGACTCAACATCTAATAGACAACTGAAATGAATCGACCTGGGGATTTGTTAAATTAGGTATGACTTAAGACAATATGATAAATATAAAAGGCAAATCCATCAGTAACTATTATTTGAAGTAATCAATCGGTTGTTATAATAAAATATATGACGTCGCTTTCGTTCTATTTCACGCGCTAGTTGTAAAAATAAGTATTTAATTTCTGTATCATCAACGTTATACATTGAGTAATTAGGTATTCTAGTTCTCAAAATCAATGTTCGACGAGAATTATTAACGATATCCTCTCTCAAAGACGAAAATCACCGCATGTCAACGCTTAAATAGGTAGAATTGAAAAAGACACCAACGTACAGTTCTAAAAAAACAAGCATCCTTAAGTGTTCCAATTTTTAGACTAAAGAATGACAGGGAGATAGTTAAATACAAAACGAAAATAAAAATCCTTTACATTGTCTTGTCCATTGCAGATCAAGCGAAAAGTCCGAGGTTTATCATCGAAAGTAATTTAGGATCTTTGGGAAAGAAAGTTTTTGGCTTTCTACTACTCCCTTTTGATACAGAAAAATGTGGGAACCTTCCAGAAAAAGGAAGGACGTAATCAATTTTAAAAGAAGTAATTTTATATATACATGTGTAGATCATGCGAAGAAGTAACTTTCAGACACAAACTGGAAGAAAAAGCCCTCCTGAAACAGCTACTTTCATATACTGAAGAGTCCTAAGACAAGTGTCTTCCGGCGAAACATCGATATCTACCAGTGAACTTGACAGTGTTCCAAATAAGTGATATTTTTATCTTTCATTTAGTATATTGTGTAGAAATCCTGTGAATGATAGCTGATTTAATTCCATCTTTCATTTAGTATATTGTGTAGAAATCCTGTGAATGATAGCTGATTTAATTCCATAACAAAAGTTTGAAATACAAACTGAGTAGAAAAAAGTGTTTTCTGTATAATTCAGTGTTCATATAAAAGTATTTGTATGTATAAAGTTACTTCTTTTAAAATTAATTGCTTCCTTCCTTTCTTTGGAAGATTCCCACATTTTTCTGTATCAACATGGAGTACTAAAAAGCCAAAAACTTTCCCAAAAAATTAGTCACTACTAAAAATATAACCCTTTTAAATTAATTCAAGATCCATATTGAAAATTGAAATTTCCAACATTTATGTGATATTTGAAAGATTTACATATATCTGTCATGTACATAGGGACTTTATTTGAACAAAAATAACCCAGTGGGAACAAAACAACATAATATGATTCTAGGTGTTAGGAATCTTTCAAACATATGTTTAACACTGTCACGAAACACGCAAGTTTTGAACAAATGACGTACATCTGCCGTGGACAATTTTAAGGAATTGGACCAAGACGATATCAGAAAAATTATCTGAGGATGATTTACGGAAAATATTTAATTGAATTGGCCGATACTTGATGAAAATCCACAATGTATTATTGTGAAACTTTCGTTGAACAGTTTACAAAACCATAACACGTGTTTCGCTATAGAATACTGAAGAATATGAATACGTCTGAGGAGGCGTGTATGGCAAAACACGTGTTGCGGTTTTGTAAACTGTTCGTTTAAAATCTAACAATGAAGTGTTAATTCAATAATCATGGAAAAATAACTACTTTCTCAATACTTATAAAAGCGCCACAAAATCAAAAACTGAAACAAGTCAGAAAGATCTGCCTCCGCTATTTAATTGAAAATCAGTTGTTACAACATAAAATATCCATATTTCAAAACCTAATATTTTGAACAAGTTTGAAGAATTGGCAGAAGCGCATGAAACTGTCGAAATTATAGATATTGGAAGTGCTTTTTCTAACAGTCAAACGGTTTTATTTAACTTGCGGATTACATATTTTTTTCAATACTATCTCAAATATGTGTATCCCATGACAGGGCTTGACTAGTAGAATAGTAACTACACTTTGAAAATGATGCAAATTCAAGATGTCCGCAGCTATAAAATGTATTGATGAGTTAGACTGCAACAAATTGTGGGGAAATAAACCTTGTTAAACTGAGGCACTAAATGAAATAAACAGGATGAGAAGAATTGAGTAACAAAATCAGAAACTAAAAACTTGAAAATTAAATAATGATGTAGATAATGTACTAAAACTAAAAAATAATTCGGAAGGTCCTAGGTAGCAGTCATCACACAACTCTCCTGAGCAATCTACGGTGTTGTTCGGATAAAAAAATAATAAAATCGTTGGGCGTCGTATTTACACATTTACTCAGGTTACGCTACGCATAACGATTTTATTATTTTTTTATCTGGTCAATACCGTAGATTGCTGAGGTGAGTGGTATGATGACTGCTACCTAGGACCTTCCGAATTATTTGTGCGCTTTTAGTACAATATCTACTTGAAATTATTTTTACAGTAGGAAATTTTAATTTTCCACCAGACAGTTTTGGGAAAAAATGAATTTGAGTGTACATTCAATTAATATTTCAAAACATAATTATCATTTTAATTTTCTCTTGTCTGAATTGTAAGTTGTGATGTCATGTTTCACAATGATGAAATCAATACTATGTGCTATTAGAATTTTTTTCAACAATTTGATATATTTTTTGTTCATATATACATAAGCTAATAAAAATGAAAGTTGATCGATTATGATTCATTTCCGGAAAATAATATTCAGAACATTATATTTCTTGAATAAAGAAGAAATTGAGAAGCGATAATTAATATCAGAGAAGGAATTTATTCATATACCTGTAAATGCCTTCGTCGTTCTTCATCACTGTCCATGTCTAGAAGTTCATCAATATCCACCTCGACCTCATCATTATTGACGTCTGTTACTTGCTTCTGAAACAAGAAAAAACCAATGTCAATGTCATTGATCGATATACTCACTAAATTGATTAAGGTGACTGAAGGTATGATTAATGAAATGATTGGTTTCAGGAATACTGGCAAGTATGGAAACAAAAAGTAAGGGTGAGGGAGGTCTTGAGAAAATCTTGTAGGTATACCACAGGGGAATATTTTAGGATGTACTTAATTTAAAATTTGTACATTTGTACAAGTTGTACATCGATTTTAAGTTCATAAATTCGTTTGCAGACGATTACTCGCATGTAGGGCATATGCAAATCTAGATAGACGCTTATTTAACAATGAATAAATTGAAATTAAACATAATGAAGATTTGGGCTATCTTTATAACTATGAAATATAAATACTCAAAAATTAACATAACTGACCTTGAAATCTCAATAGAAGATGAGAACATCCAATTTGTTACTTTTATAAAATATCTGGGGTTTCTTTCCAGGAATTTCTGCTTGTCTAAATCTATGAAAACAAGAATTACCTCCAACAACACAACCCCACTTTGCTTACTGTTCATCAGTTCTAAATCTTTTCAGCCTGAATAAATTGTCTCAATAACAGAAATTGCAGAATGAACGAATGAGAATAATCTTGAAAACAAATCGTTACACCCCTATCAATACTATGTTCAACTCATTACAACAATGGCTCCCTATTTTACAGACTTTTATGTCTAACAATATTTATATTTACAATTCTTTACAATCTAGTTCCTTTTCATATTAAAGAATATATCACATCCAACGTAAATCTTGCGCTCTGAAGCATCTCTATGAAAAATATTCATTTGGTAGATGTGTTCATTTATTACGTAAAATCTTTTCAAATAGGAACATTAACAAAATTCTTCAAGCAGAAAGAAATACACCGTTCAAAATTTCTAAATGCATTCGAACATAATAAGAAACTTGCATTGAATTGAGTCTTATATCAGTTTAAAAGACGATACAGAAAATAGGGCTCACACTGTATGTTTCAACGTTCCATAGAGGTGGTTTGTTGACCTTGTGTAACATCACAGATAATGACTGTTAGTCACTATAATTAAGCTGGTCTAATACAGGAGGGGAAAGACATGGTTGCAAAGAACCTTATGAATATTCCGACGGATTATGTTTGTTTATAGAGTGTGTAGGTTTGTTATTGGAATGAACGCGGACAGAACTGAAGCTTAAACAAGTAAACAAGCTTTATCCAATAGTCAGAACTAGTGAAATTTGCCTTTTCAGAAGAAAGAAACGCCAAAATTATAATGGGTTTTCTTATAGAGTACAATTAAATTACCAAATCTGAACTGGAAATTACCATTTACATCGAGGAATTTCCAACTTCTCTATTAGAACTTAGAGGTTAGCCTACCTTCAATGATCATTTCACGATAAACGAACTCCTATCGAGTTGCCAGAATATACTGGTAGAGCCTCTCCAGAGATCAGTTAAGTCCTCAGTATTTCAACGATAGCAAGCAAAGAACACTAAATAAAATTTACCGATAAAATAGTTAAAAACTCCAGAGTCTTTGCGACATTTTGTCTCAATCATTTAAAAAATGCCAAAACTTTTGGAAGCATGGTTCATCAAGTCTCTTACTTTTAATACTATTAGAATTTGGTTGGAGTACCGCCTCTTTTCTTTTTCATATATGGGCACCTATGTGTTTCATTTCTAACCACACTATATTTGGTGGTTGTAAAGCGTTGACTACGAAATCATTGGTGTTAACTACAACATTAGTTCCTTCGCTATTTTTTCGAAATTGGTTTCAAATATACACGTGTGGAAACGATGAAAATTGAGTCAATTTTGTTTTGAATTTTTAATAAGTCAAAAATTGTTGAGGAGGAAAGTTCTTGAATTGATATGATATATCTTTATAACTCGTTGGGACATTTTCAGTTAGCAATGATCACTTCATATTTCTTTCTACTACTTTTGATATGACATTTTATTGCACATACGCTTCGACGGGGGAGGGAAAGCGGTTCTTAAAGAGGGCAATAAAAGTACCGAATATCGTTGACATCTAAGATCCTTCCACAACCTCAAGGCCTCTAGATGTGAGAAAAAAATGAACATTGTATTCTAAAATGCTTGAAATGAAGCGAAACAAAATTATCATAAAAAAACTCATGAAAAAATTAGAAAACTCAAAGAACTATATTCTTTTAGCAGGTAACTCTGTCGAAATGGATCGTACATGGATGCTATTGCTAAGACGAAAGGTTGAAAACAGAAATAAGAACCTTGACTAAATTCTGAAAAAAAAGCATCCTATAGGTAGACTATCGCATACGACATCTGGACATTTCAGTCATATATTGAAAGAAATACAGCTATTCACTATCGAACCGAGAGGTCTCAAGTGAATCTTGGGTTCTGAAAACGAAAAAAGATTGTTTTTCGAAACGTCGACCACTAAACGAAGCTGAGCTCCACTTAGGAAGGTCCTCCAGATTCTCTATTGATTCAACTTTGTTTATTTACTCCTCATAAAATGTCTTTCAAATAATATAAAATTGTGTATGTTTAAATCAAATGGATAATAGAAAATTGACAGTGTTAGTTGTTTTGTCATTGACTCTGGTTTTGCCACAGGTTTTGGTAAGATGTGACCATGGTTCGCAGATGTTGGTTAAAATCATATGGAAATATATCTAATCACGAATATGTTACTATTGACATTAATAATAATATTGTTTATTCACCAAATGTAGATGAACGGTATATATAATTCTCAAATATAAAAAAAGGTAAATGAACAACAGCATCACAGAAGGAGTGTTCCTTGTACGTTTTATGGCCATATCAGTAAATAAAAAAACTAGTACATATGAAGTAAGTTAAAATTAATTGATCATTAGAAGTAGCATAAACTTAAAAACCTATTGTAACGAGTCTAAATTATAAAGTAGTGCTTGAGATCGGGCTAATATTTACAGTAGTTCAGAGGCAATAATTATTGACAGTTGAACGCAGAATACATGTTGTATGTGATAAAATGACCAATGTTTAGAAAACAGTGTAAACTAGTATGAAATGAGACAAAATAGTTGTAAATAATAAGAACAATAGGTTAAGTAAAGTCATGGTGTTACATGGAAGGTTCTGAACATCGCCGCTATAATGTTGCAAATTAGTTTTTCTTGTTCATGTCCTCCATTAAAGGATGAATAACTTTTTCATCCATCCCACCCCAGCCAGGTAGGTACAGTCATGTACCCATTGGTCCTTCTCAAGACCAACAATCAGCCTAAAGGGTAAGGGAGCTGGTCTCCAAACCTGGATGAAATCAGGATATTCGTCGGTGTAGTTTTTTTTGTTTTTTGGGGGGTTACGAGGGGGTAACTTTTGTTTGTCGGGTTAGCTACCAGTTTGACGCTACGGCGTTGTTCCGTATGTTTTGTAAAGTTTAACAAAATTTGACTCGCTGGTAAAAACTAAGCCTAGATGTGCAAATGAAGGAGCGAGAAAGTTGTCAGATGACACAGAAGTATAGACAAAGTTGTTATCAAGAACAAAATGAGGCATATATTTTTAAACTCAAGAGATATCGGTAAGAGAAAAGATCAATATGTTAAAATTACTAGGTATGTACAAGTTAGGTACATACCTAAACCTATTACAACCAGGACAGTAGAATTTATAGTCTAGTCTACTTTCACTATCCCAGTTACTACTATTTGAATTATAGATGCATTGTCTATTACAAGAATTTTCTGACGCATTTTTTGTAATTACAATAATGTATCTCACTATAATAATTACCATGAGATTTGAACCAGAAACAGGTGTTTGGAACGAAACTATTTTCACTGCCAGCATTTACAATAATTAGCCTTTGTCCTTTAGGAGTTGGTCTTCGAAGACCTTCATTTGTATCATAACTCTGAGTTTTTTCATGGATATGTGTCGAATGAATATATGTTTCATCCATGTGAATGAAGATTGGCCGATTCTTCACGTTATCTTTAGAAACTCCTCAAAAAATGTGCCCTTCTCTGCTCCATATCAGGTTACCTACTCTATTGAAACTTTTCGATTTGTTTTACCTATTTGTTTTATACCCTATTTTATTCATAACTTTTTGTGAAGTCTCCCAGAGTAAATACTATGTGAAACTTTCTCGTCTTTTTGGTTATTGTACGTCGAAGAGCACCTTCATCAAAGTCGTCTAAATCTGCTTTTGGACTTGTCCGTTTTCGTTCTAGGTCACTTAAAAACACACATTCTTCATTTTCAATTTTTTTCATCTCACTCACAATTCCCTGAACGGTACAAAGACTAACGCCGGTAGCTTGCACAGCTTGTTCTTGACCTTTGTTTAGATCTTTCACAGGTTTACCTATATACCCCTCTTGCTGTATAATATTTTTTTAATCATTTCTCTGCTAACCATTTAATGACTTGCTTCTCACTTTCGACACGAACTCCTTACCGAAGTGCACGTTGCAACTATCTACATAACATAGAGGGGCGGGCGAACCTCACTCGCAAGTTAAAATTTCTTCAGCTGTAGGTGTTGTTTTAAGATTATTTTCCTAAAAAATTCACTTATGACCAGTAATTGATAAATTCACTTATTGACTTAGTAAAAAAAAACGAGTAGTTACGCTGTTATTATAACTTGAAAAACGTAATTTCAGTAACGCTTTTTTTGTCGACGCTGGTGTACGATCGCCCCATTCGCCCTTCGGTGGATCTTCCTTTGTATACATCAATATACTACTAGATAGAACTACTTCAGTGACTTTAGAAGCACGTGTTGATCAATCATCAGAGTTGAAACAATCAAACTTCCGTTCTGAAAAAACGTTGCAAAATGATAAGAGAAATTGCTTTGGTCAAAAGCGAAACTCTGAAGAATACCAGTCGGAATATACAAAACTGACGGTGTAAGTTTTGTCACTGACTCTGATTTCAGTAATATGTGTGCATAATAATGCCTCGATCAAATTCGCTGGGACTATTTTACAACTGCAGATTTTTTATCCTAACAGCGCCATTATAAAATATTTCTCTGTTTGCACTTAAACCCGAAAACAAAGATATAGCAAACAGAAGGCTTATTTTTCTACTAGGTATTCCACTTGAAATAAGCTTTCCTTTATTTACCCTAATGTTATACGAACCCGCATATCATTTATTCAACCATATAATATACGAGTATGAAGGGGCAAGTTTTAATTAATGTATAACGTGATATGATGAACGAGTTTATAATTGTTACTGCCTATGATAGAAACGTTTCTCTAGCTCTAGAAAATATCGTTTAATAGCAGACTGAATAATTTAAATACACATCTGCTTGTTGTTTTCCGATATTTACTATTCTCAGAAAAATGCTAATCTCGTTGCTCATATCAACGCAATGATTTTGAGGAATCATGAATAATTGATTAAATCATAAAAGGATATTAATGACATTTTATTAAATTCCATGGCGTATACGGTATGTTATATCGAGTTTCTATTCAAAGTGCATTGGGCTGAATAAAATATTTACTAATATAAATGGTATCGAGTAGCAAAGTGACATGTTAAAGTTTGGAGTTTTTCAAATAAATTGCTTTGAATATGCGGATTCCGCCAGAAAAATTCTTTCGAAAACTATAGGATTTTATGGAACCAAGCGGTTCTGAAGTTATTTCAAAAATAATGCCAATCTATTCAACCGTCCCAATTTCCAATCAAAACTAAGAATCCTGTTATCGAAATATTTAAAAAAATATATAAATTTTCCTGACGACATCCGAATATGAAAAGTAAAAGATGAAATTTTATTAAAAAACAAGTTTGATACACCATACATTACCATGTCTATTGGTAAAGTATGGTGTATTTGAAGAACAAACAGAGGATCTACTATTGAGAGTATTTTCAACAAATATTTTTTTATGGAACATGAACTGGTTGCTTTTGTATTTCTTGTATATGAGGCGTTACGAATATTATTGCTATAACTTGCTGCATTTTGGTTATGTGACTGAATTGGCCGATACTTGATGAAAATCCATAACGTATTCAAGTTACATTTTATGGTAAGATTTTTCACTGAACACTACAAAACCGTAACAAGTGTTACAAAAGCTTTCTCAGGCCTAATTGTGCTTTATATGACAATTTGAAGAATATAATTAATGATTTGATTAATAATTTTAGTCCAAGTCATCAAATGGATATGTAATAGACTAATTACCAAACATTCCAAAAGATTGAATACGTAATACGTAATACATCATAGTCGTGGTCGAAATCATGCCAAAAGATGGTTTGCAAATTAAAATTGGTCTCCACGTTCGAGAAATTACTTCCACGTTCTTTGATTATTTCTCGCCGTTTGGCCAATATAAAGTTTTAGGCAATAACGACAAGTTAACTTGAGTTTCATGCAACACCAATCCGTTATTTTTAACACCTCGACACGTGTTTCGATCACCAAGTGATCATCTTTGAGAGGAAGATTAAACTGGTCAGTTCAATCGAGAGGAATATTAAAATAAGTCAGTTTAATCTTCCCCTTGAATATAATCACTTGCTGATCAAACACGTGTCGAGGTGTTAAAAATAACGGTTTTGTGTTGGGTTAAATCTCCAGATGTTTCAAACAGTGTATCACAAGCAATTTGTTCATTAAAACTCGGTTCTCTCTGAAAATCACTTTCTGACAAGGGAATATTCAAAATTATGTGAAGCATACAATTTGTTTGTTACATGTCCATTCAATGAGCTGGTGAAATTTCTTTTATAATGTTAAATTTTTAAATAATTTATACCTAACTCAGGTGAAATTGTCAGTCATTAAGTAGGTAGAAGGTCATATAATTCAAATTGTTATATACAGCACTAATTAAAGTAGAGTTTACTCAATATGAACATGCCTGAGGAAACTACTGTATAGCGAAACACATTCTGTGGTTTTGTGAACGTTCAGTAAATTTTCACAATCAAGTGTTACTTGATATCATTTTCATTATGGTGTGCATGAAACATACGAAAAAATTGAAACAATTTAGCCTAGAATGATTGGAAAGTTTGAAAATTTTAGTTTTTGATGTTTGTACATTATTTTCTTATGACAGTGTATTCCTTGTTATTTTATTTTGAAGTATGATGGTGATATTTATATTTCAGATACTTTAAGTACAGCAACCATATATGCCCTTAAACTTAATCTGTAATGTCGAATATGGTAATGCGCCTTTCTGAAACATATAGTTTTTGTACATCTTGAAGTGAAATTTTGTTTGATATTGTGAATTATTCTAAAAATGACATATACATAATGTTTTGAATTTTTCTATTGCTGAAGCAACCCCACAAATTCCGGGTTTTTTTAGATTCATGATTAGTGAATTTTTTTAAGGACAAAATACAAGCACTACAAGAAAATTCTTATGGCGTTCTAAGAGCGGTGCCTGTGCGAAAGTAGCGATTCACATTGGATTCGAATCACTGGAGATTACATCCATTTATAGTTCTCGGTAAATTTATTCCACATAAATACAGATCTCCAAATAGAAGGGTTTTGTAATAGTGAAGTTCAAGGTGTATGTATTGAGTTGAACCACAAAACGATGATCAGCCTCAGTCCGTCGCGTATTTATGATTAGTACCGCTCTTGGTGGAATCAGTGCCAAGTCACTTGAACACTTTCCGTGAAAGTATCTATAGAAGGGAGCCAAATCCCCAACCTTTCTTCGATGTTCCAAACTATCAAGGTTGTATGTGATGTTCGCGCCTCCAATCAGGCGGATGGTTCTTTTCTGTATGGAATCCAGCAGCTTTAGGGTATGCTTAGGGGCGGAACTTCATACATGAGAACAATACTCCAAAGAAGGTCTGATCTGAGCTTTATAAAGCATCAGAACTTGTTGAGGTGTGTACAGTTTTGTATTTCGGAACAGTCTTCCAAGCTTTTGAGAAGCAATATTTGCAATTCCAGCGACATAATTGTGCCAAGACATATTGGTGTCCATTTTAACCCTCCAACAAACTTATCGAAGCAGAAAGCGAAACTGTCTGTCCTGACATTATTATATCCACTTTGGAGACATTTATCTTTTTGGAGAAAACCGATGCTTGGGTTTTTGTGACATTGAATTGAACCGGGTTAGTTTCACCCCGATTCGAAATAACCTCTAGATCCTCATTGAGATATTCAACTTTCTGCTGCGGGTGAAGATGTGCATCCGCAGCCGATGTCCTGGAATCCAAATGGAATGACGAGACAAGTGTGCTGTCGTCAGCAAAGCAATAAATTGTATTCTTCGTTTTTTCCAATGAGTTGTTGATATACAATAAAAAGAGGGTTGGAGACAATATGGATATCTGGGGAACACCAGCGTTGATTGTAAAAGTATTCGAGAGATATCCATCGACTTCCATTTGCAGGGAACGTTCTTTCAGAAAGCTGGAGAGCCATACACAAAAAGAATCCGACACGCCATAGCATCGAAGTTTGGCCAGCAAACTCTCATGCCACACACGATCAAAGGCTTTAGAAATATCAAGCGCAATAGCTCTTGACTCTACATGTTTCTCGATTGTGTTATTCCAAATATAGAATAGAAGGTCGCCTGATGATCATTGTTTCCGAAAGCCATATTGATGATCGCTCAAAATGTTAAAACCTTCCAAATATTTGGGGATATGGTGGTTTACGGCTATCTCCATGATTTTTGATATCACTGATAGCAAAGCGACTGATCTATAGTTATTTGGAAGATTTTTCTTGCCCTTTTTGGGAATAGGTTACACGCGAGCAACCTTCCAACACCCCTTCCTTGTAAGACAGGTTGAAAAGTCTTCAAAATACTGGTGCGAGTTCATTTTCGCACTTTTTCAGTACAATGACGAGACCTTCATCAGGAACAGTGAATGAGTGAAAACGTTTAATTTCCGTTACATTTTAATTATTCTAGATAAATTTATTGTTGTTAGATTCAATAAAAACTAGTGGATCATGTGGATGCTGGATGAAAGGCTTTGTAATTTGTATAAAAGTATACACAAGAGTTGATAAAAAGATGACAAAAGTTCTCGGGTTAGATTGTATAATTCTCTAAAGATAAGTTTGGAAGATGAAATTAAAATTTTCATTTTATCAAGTACCCAAAAATATATTTTCGTAAGAAATCTTTTTATATTAAAGCATATGTGCGACAACTAGTATTTATACATTTCGCTCAATGTAATTGATGAGATTTTATGTTGTCAATTCGCATAGAACCGGCCCTGTTGGTATTCATTTTCCCATGCCTGTTAATCACTACAGTCTGTGTCATCGTAAGAATCTGCGGCCCATTTATTTCATTTCACATCAGCTGAATAAGCCTTTGAATGAATAATCGGTGCTTTTTCCTGATACCGATGATTATCATTATCTGCGCCAAACAAGTTTCACATGAGTTTCACATTCAGTTTTCGATGATGAAGAGAGTGATGTCATATAGTCGTTAGTCCGTTAGTCACATCTCAACTCAACATATACGATTGCTAACAGCTTTTGGTGGAATGTCTTTGTTAATAAAAACAATACAAAAGCTTTGTTTTGATTCACCCACCAGAATATTTATTCGGCAATTACCTACTATTAAGTTAGTTTTTGGAACTGTAAAACATGAGTATCATATTTATTATAGATACACAGTTTTCAGATAAGCTGAAAGTCAGGTCAATATGCTGACAAAAATCCTTTGTCTTCAGAAACAGTTTATGGTTTTTATAGTAGGTGTTCTAGACGATAACGAAGGTGATGATTCACACTAACCTGCACTCTATTTGCTTTTTATTTGAGTGTTCTTCGATGTTTGCATTCACATAGTTCGAGGATTAATGAACTCATTTTATTGTCTGAAAACAAATTTATTACCAAATAACAGTTCAACGATGTTACCCTTAGAATTTTAAATAAGAAGGGGGGTCAAGTGGCACATCATATTGATTGTCGTTCAATTCTGCTTCTAATGGTACTCTGACTTTTTATTTATTGTTAAGCATTTTCCAAAAAATAGCGTTTTAAACTTACACATGTAATTAGAATTTGCCTGTTCTGAGATGCATTATTGTATTGACTCCTTTTGATAAAAATGATTAGAAGAGTAGGTATAGCACCGTTCCAACCTTTGAATGACAGGACTAAATAAAATTTAATTTATGAGAAAGACATTTCAATCATAAAATCTACTTACATAAAATCTACTACTTATAAACTGTTGTCCATTTTGCTCTAAACAGTAATAAAGTATGTAAGGAAAACAGTACAGAAAACTTCACTAGGAATTGACTGGCATGCTGCTGTAATTCGTCTTTTGAGTTCTTCAGTAAAACAAGGTTGCGTTTCATAAACAACGGATTTAAGATGCACCTATAGAAAGAAATTTAAGGGTGTAAAATCCGGTGATCTCGGAGGCCATTCAACTGCCACTCCATCTATTCAGAAATCTCTCGTTTAACTACTGTCGGACGGGAAGAAAATAATTAGGTGGAGCATTGTTCTGCTGGAAATGCTAAATGTTCTGCTAAATGTTACAGAGCCTTCTGCAAAATTTCATTACCTTTTGAATCCATTTCAACATTGCCATTTAGAAAAAATGAACACTCATCGCTGAAACAGATGTTTAACAGAAGATTAGGGATGGTATTGACTCGATGAGACATAATTTCACAAAACTATTTTTCTATCATAATCATCCTCGTGGATCTCTTGAAGAATCTGCATTTTATAAGTATGAAATTTATGCATTTTCGATGCTTTTCTTACAGTCTCGCGTGACAGTCTAGTATGTTCTGATACTGATCGTAAGGAGCTCGTGGGGTCTGCAGCAAATGTTCCCAAAACTTCAATTTGAGCTGCTTCATTTAGTTACCTGGGGTTATTGTTTTATTTGTCATTGAACCAGTTTCGTGAAACTTATTCCCCAAATCAAGCACATACCGGTGACTTACATTACAATTGGGATGTCTTTCGTTGGAAAGACCTGCCGCCCTTTGTGTGCAATTTTCAACTTCCCCATAAACAGCCCAACAGGCACAACTGTATGCACAATACTACCACATCATTCAAATTTGCGAACCAATTTTTTGCCTGAAAATAGAAACTTTTTATAGCAGAATTAGCAAAAAAGGACGGCTATCTGTAGGTATATTTTCTGCGATGACAATTAAAAATTCAGCATTTCCTACTGAACACAACTTTACTACCATCTACGTTTTACTATTAAACTACATTTTCATTTGAATTAATAGAAGCTAATGGCTAATGTTACCCCGAATAAAGGGTTGGAACGGTACCACCTAATATTCTTACCAGTTCTGACATTTCAGTAAAGGCGTACTAATAATTACTTCTGTTAGTTTAGACTATTTTTCGGAAAACGCTCATCAAAAATCAATAAGTCAGGGTACCATTGGAAGCAGAATTGAACGCCAATTAAAATGATGTGCCACTTGATCCCCCCTCCAATTTAAAATGATAAGGGTAACATCTACCCCTCCTAGGGGGTTGAATCACGAGGGCTATAAATAGTCCTTGAAAGTCTTCCCACTGACAATAAAATTGACCTGTTTTTTCGATTTCTCATATGGTTTACTCGAAGGAAGATATTAAGGATGGGAAGTTTTTAAATTCACACCCTGTATAGAACTACGTTGAAAATATTCGAATAAACATTTTGTACATAGTGACATTATTTAGGAAAATGAAATATAAATTATATTTATATATCTTCCAAATACACTTTTATGAGATATAACTTACAAAGGAACAATTTCGCCGGTATTTATAATAAATATCTCCAAAATAAACTTTACTGGGAATACTGACGATTTAAGTTACAGAGAGATTCAGAAACAACAAAACTTTTTAAAACATCTTGAATTAATGGACAATAAGTATATGGAACAAGTAATAAATGTAGTAAATTGAAATATCTGTCCTTGGGTATAGGAAATTTCTCAAATTTGTTAAACGTTTCTTTATGCCAATTGACACGAAAATCTTTCTGATGGTCTGATGGTCGGTCGGTAGCTAGGCGGTTCGACGCGGTTGCTTTGTTCACTCACTCGAATAGACTGCTGTGTTGGTCGGTGGTTCAAGCCCTAGTCTGAACGATACATTGTTACTTGCTATCGTCCAACCCGTGTTAGGAATCATACGTTAAAAGGTAAAGCCTCTTTAATCCTTAGCTCGCACAAGTTTCGACTTCTGAGGGTTGTCGTTCGTAGGGGTGCGACAGCTGATTAACGAAAAACATATTTTAAACAAATTTGAAAGAGAAAAAAAAGTGAAGCTGACGGTTAGCATATTTTGGTTTAGTTTAAGGATAGTTTTCTAAGCGATGTAAACCTGTGTACTCAATTGACCAATTCAGATTTCCTCTCAACTAATTCTGAGAGTTATGACTAACAAAAGTAGTTCCTCTCCCATATGGCGGTGAATATGAA
>WOGO01000030.1:0-39036 GCA_015342085.1 Leptinotarsa defecta
TGTTCACCATCGCTATTGGAATCACTACACAGGAAAAAGTCTGCGTTGTTATCACACTCGTTATTACTATTAGTACTTGTCCAAGGACGCCACATTTCAAACAAATAACAAAAATTTTTAAGTATTTATAACTTCGCAAATATCGAATTTCAATACTCAAATCGTGATCAGTTCCTGAACTGAACACTGACAACACGACTCTTCTAACCATCCTCACATTCTATTGTATACCGTAAAATTATCCAATACAAACAGCCAATTCTTCAGTCCACGTGGACTAATTCGTAGCGGCATTATTTCTTTGTATTGTATTTTTGCCCTTTGAGTCGCCGATAGCTTCAAGAATTTCTATATTGGTTACTTTGACTATAATACTAACGGATGCAGTTAGGTAATAGTAACAGGGAATTTAACTCTCAGCATATACTCCAATCGCCACTCTAATAAATTGAACTGACAGTTGCTTTTCCCATCAGTAACAAGATCGTCCGCCAAACTGCTGGAAATATCGAGGCCACCCTCAGAAGAATCTTGGAAGAAAATGTATGACGTAACTGATCTGACCTTTGCTTTGCCTAGGCCTGTATCTGTGATGCCCCCCGCGAGAAAATCTAAGAAAGCCATGGATTTCGAAAGAGCCGTAGATGACATCAACAAGGGATACAAGGTGATGGTTATACTGCGAGGTATGCCGGGCTCGGGGAAGAGTTACCTCGCCCGCAAAGTACTCCAGTCGACAATTGGCTACGACCAAAACCACCCGCTGCACATCCTGAGCGCCGACGACTTTTTCTACCAACGCCGAACAGGTTTCTACGACTATGATGTCAGGAAGATCGAAGAGGCTCATACTTGGAATCAGAAGAGAGCCACCCAAGCGTTGACAAGGTCCTTCAGCCCCGTGCTAATCGATAATACCCACACACGGATGTGGGAGATGAGGCCTTACGCGGCCATGGCGACCAAGTACGGATACCTCATCCATATCTTGGAACCGGACACTCACTGGAGCTTCAACGACAAAGAACTGGCGAAACGCAACAGCCACGGCGTTCCTAGAGTAAAAATAAAAGAAATGATAGATCGGTACGAGAAGAATATAACACCTGAAAAGTTGCTGAGCGCCTTCGGTTTCGTTTATGAGCAGCAAAGACCTCCTCAGATACGATTGTACCCCCCACCTGAATTCAACATTTCGCCTGTGAAAAGTACCTACAAGAAAACTGAAACAGAGATGCCTAAAAGAGAACCTGCCGTGACAGCTGACAATTCGAAAGAGGTCGAGACTATTAATTTGATGGAATTCGACGATGACGTCCCGATCAAATCGAGTTCCCAGCCCAAATTGGAGAACGCAGGGTGGACCAACAATAACCCATGGACCACCGTACCCGAACCTTCCCAAGCTAGTACGATGGAAGTAACTGTTTTAAGCAGTGATGAAGAATCACCCCCAAAGGTCCCAATTAGCGGTGTACCGGACATCGAGCAAATGTGGGGAGTGAACGAAAGCTCGCTGTTTTCTTGGGATATCGTTAGACCCCTGGAAGTCGAGGCTGTCCCAAGAACTAACACAGAACCCTCCCGGGCCAAGCCGGTGGTGGAAACCAGAGATTCCTCTAGCAACACCTCGGATGAGGACTTCGAGATGTTGCAAAGCGGATACATGACTCCCGGACTCCACGGGAACGTAAGGGTCCTGATAGCGATGAACCGGAACATCAACCTTTATACCCTGAACAACTACATGGTAAAGCCAGCAATACCTAAAATTGTTATGCTAGACAAGAGTTGCATGACCGACCATTATAACAAAGACTTTGACAGCCACATATTGCAACTGATGAATATGTTCCCCCACACACCAAAAACCCATCTAACCTATTGGTACAACAAATACAAGGGGGATTTGGAATATACCATCGAGTTCCTCCTAGACGTAAAGGAGGAAGTGACGTCGTTGACAGCCGAAGATATTAACGCTACGAGTCGAGAAGAGGTGTCAAATGTACACGTGGGTACCGACAGCGATGTTACGGACGCCTCCAGCAGCGGCAGCAGCGAGAATAAACCGAAGAAGAGGAAAAGCAGGAGAAATAAGAGGATGTCAGAGGAAAATGACCAAGTGAAGAAGCTCATCGAGAGCAAAGTAGACATAAGTGGCGAACATTACTCGGAGAAGCTATTGAGGGTGAAGAACTTCAAGTTCGGAGTGGATGACATCCATGTGGGTTCTGACCCGAGACCGGGTACCCCTCCCAGAAATAGTTCCTCCGAGGGATCTGACGAGGTCATCGTCATCGATTCCGATTTGGAACTCGACGAAGTCAACGCAGAAGGCTCGAAGGATGAAATTATAGAGCTCAATATCGGCGCGAACTTCGCGTCTCAGCTGGAGAACCTTTTCGGAGACCCCAACCTGCCGTATCCTCAGGGTCTTCAGCCTGTCGTTCAGGTCCCCCGCTCTCTGGCCAGGCAGCTGTACACGTTTTACGTCGAGAGCGTGTACCAGCAAATGGAAACTCAAAAACACGTCTTGGAGATGCTCTTGAAGGAGGATGAGGAGTTCGCTAGGAAGTTGCAAAGGGAAGAAGATCAACATCGCGACGAAGCGGAGGCCGTTCCGAGTTTGAGGCAGATCATGGAGGATCAGCAAGCGTCGCGGGACGCTTACAGGAAGGAGTCTGAGAAGTGGAGAAGTCTGAACCCCGACAACTTGGCCGCTATGCTCACCAGGCAAAAGTTGTTTGGAGCTTTTCCTACCGTCGCCCAAGATGTTCTCCTCGAAGTTCTCTATGCACACAATAATAATTATAAGGAGACCGTGGAGACTTTGCTGGCTTCAACGGGATACGACAATGTCAATGGCAGTATCGAGCAAGTCAAAGAGCCGCCAATAAGAGAAGAAGTTGTGCAAGAAATGAAGATGGCACAAGAGATTAACGGTAGCGAGGTAAGTTCTCCTTTAGTTATTACATTTGAGATTTCATGAAAATGGTAAGTGTGCTCGAGGGATTTATAATATTAGATTAGATTGTCTGGGCGGTCTTTTCAGATCTATTGTGATGTGATGCTCCTTGTTTGTTACGAGCTCATTGTCTAGCTCGATCTCTTTGATGAGACTCCATAGCCTTGACACTGATCCCTTTATATAGTTGGCAGCCTCTGGTTTCTCTTCCCCGCGTCTTTGCATTTACAGAGCATGTGCAGTGCGGTTTCTTTCTCTTTTCCCCCTGGGAGCTTATTCCACCAATCTATCGATTCGGCTTGCATCCATGAATTTATGGATAACTATTCAAGCCTTGGATGGACCTTTACGGGCTAGAACATTGGCCTTCTCATTGCCCCTGTGACTCTCATGTCCGGGTACCTAAGCTAGAGTGACCCTGTTGGGTACTTAGAGCCTTGAGTGCGCTCAGACAGCTTTCCATTAGTCTTGAGAAGACTTCAGGCTGGGCGCCTAAATTGTCGCCTGGCTGTCGGAGAAAATGGCAATAGTTTCATTTGTAAACTGCCTGTTTATTTTCCCTCGCCAACAAATCAAACATGCTTAACACTTGAAGCTGTAAACATATGTTTTAAGCAGGTTCAACTACATGTATATTGACTTTAGAATCAGTTTTTTTAGTTTCATCAGTAATTGGCATAGAAACCGAATACCGCCAGTAATTATACTGCAAGCGTTCTGGCTCATTCCTTATGGAAAAACACGTGTAAATTTGAGCAGGTTCATTCTGGACTTTTTTGGACCTCAAGACCACTTCACGCGGAAGGGGTAAAGGTCAACGCCTCATCTCTGCCAGACGTCCATTATGTGTAAACTGAGCCTTAGCCTTCAAAGCCCTCTTTAGACCACTTCCACTTCTCCACTTTTACCGTCATACAGTCTACCAATCAGAAGCTACCGCTAGACCTTGAAGTGGGCCAGAACATACATCGTTCATCTACTGGTTTGAATTTCCCGCTGTACGCGCGGTAGCTTCTGATTGGTCGACTGTATGACGGTAAAAGTGGAGAAGTGGAGGTGGTCTGAAGTGGGCTCAGTTTATACATAACGGACGTCTGGCAGAGACGAGGCGCTGACTTTTACCCCTTCCGTGTGAAGTGGGCTTGAGGTCCACAAAGGTCCAGAATGAACCTGCTCAAATTACACGTGTTTTTCCATAAGTAATGAGCCAGAACTCTTGCAGTATCATTACTACCGCCGAGTAGGAGTGGCGGTAGTTCAGGCAGCCAGCGAGTCAGCCAATCAGAGCGAACCAGTCAATTGGCGGCCTTTCCTCAACTTTACACTAGCCACTTTATCCCGCTCGCCATACCTTTGTGACGTTTTAACACGTCATTAGGGTAGTTAAAGAAATATTTGAGAATTGAACTCAGGTCGTCGGCGTGTTAGGCTTTGTCCTTAGCCTCGACGTCAACGTGAGATATTGAAAGTAATTATGAATTGTTGATAGTGGTGAGGTCTGATGTCATCGGTTTGTACCTCGAGATAGGATCTTCGAATTGGTTCTCGTCCCGATTAGAAGTTACATCAATACATTAGAAAGAGATGCAATTATGATTAAAGAAAGGAATCGTTACGGAGTTCAGTTAAATCATAAAACATATTAACTTCAGTTATTTGTGTTGGAAGTTGGCGTTTATTCGCTACCTGTTACCACACGTCGGCAGTTTCTTTGTATGGCATAGGCGGCGGGTATAATACGAGGCCTTTTATTCACCTATTCGGCTTTACTTACTATAGATTATATATCTGCCAGGATGTCAGTCTCAGAACATCGATGTGCATCAAAAGCAGAAGAGGATCTAATGTTGAACCTTGAGGCACAGTTTCAATTTGAGATTGTATGAGATAAGAAAAAAACGAGAAAGGAAAGTGACTGGGACACAAAGTAGGTGTCGAAAGACCGTGCATTTCGTCAGTTTTTTCGGAATCAAAACTCCGGAAATTTCAATCTCTTCACACTTATTTTATTTTCTAGGAATATGAAGATCGACAAGAAGCTTCGTTCTACCGTGCGGAAGCCAGCAAATACCTCAAGAGACGTGCCGAGCTGTTCGAGAAGGCCCAACAGTACCACCGGCGCGGCATGACGGAAGTGGCGCAGTTCTATTCTGGCTTGGCGAGCCTTCAAACCGAATACTCGGTGAGGGCAAACGAAATGGCAGCCACGGCTTTATTGGACGAACACTCGAGGCGACTGCAAGATTTTAATACGCTCGATCTACATTTCCTTTACGTGAAAGAGGCCATCCCTGCGCTGGACGTGTTCTTGGACAGGAACATAAATTTGCTGAAGCTGAGCGAACAGAGAAACCACGAGTATTTGCAGATAATAACGGGCCGTGGAAATAGGAGCGAAAACGGAATATCCAAGATCAAGCCGGTCGTAAAGTCCAGGCTGAAAGAACGAAAAATCGCGTAAGTTATTTGCTACAAAATTTATATGCTGTGAAATTTGTATTTAATGTCGTATGAGCTATTGGGAAACACTGTATTGAAGGCATCAATAAAAGCAGGTCACAAACATGTAGATGATGCATGTATATTCACGATGCAAACTGAAGTAAAAAATCCATCCAAAGCAAGTACTTTCAAACATGAATATTGAGTAACACCAAAATTCGAATTCTTTATTGACCAGTTGGGTACAAAATTGTATATATAGCAAGTCATAATTTTTACAGTAAACAATACACCCACAATGTATCATATACATCATATTCTTCACAGTTAATTATAAAATAAATATATATCAGACATACAGGTATCAAATCCACAATATAGAGACATTTAACATTTACAATCATTCAGGAATTCTTCGCAGCTGTAGTAACATTTGTCTAGTAAGAGATTTTTCATGCTCCTATCAAATAACTCGTCTGTTTTAGTTTGTGTAATAGCTAACAGCAGCGCATTGTAAAGGCTGACTGTATTATTACACACTTTATATTGCCTCTCACATTATTGCTTGATCTATTCGCGGGCAGATGGCGCTGTACGAAACCTCCTTGATATAATTCGAACTCACTTTACATGCAGAGGCTCCCTCTCTGGAATCTGAGAGGCAGCCTCAATTACCGTTTGTTTGAGTTAATGGATATCTCTGATTATTTCGAGTTTTGAAAACCTTTCAAATAAAGTAATAGGCGTAATGTACTATTAAGATTTTGCATTAATATATCAACTTTTGTCTTACCTCACATGTATTATTCAGTTATTTTTTGTTCTAATGGTAAATTTTATTATTTTTTTTTTCAGTTTTGTGGAGCTCAATCCAGGATTGTTGAAAGCGAAGATCACCAAAACTTCTAAGGTTACAAGCGAATTGACCAGAACCTGATGACAGGTACAAATATTTTTATACAAAAATAAAATTTGTTACGAAAGGTTTGCTCAAAATTTTATTTTTATTGTAATATTAGGTTGTTGAGTGTGATTTGCTGTACGTGCATTATCTTCAATTTTCGACTGTGGCACCATTTTCTTCCCCGAATTTCATCATCGGGAACGAGAGAAGTTCCTGCTTTAACTCCACTTTGGGAAAAGTCGAGAAAATTCAAATTTGTTCGCGAAATAAACGTTTATTTCCGAAACATCAGTTGGATCAAAACACACTTCAATTGCTTGACTTTTTGAATGTTTATCAATGCCACGTTGGGAATATATGAAGAAAAAATCTAGAAACACGTCAGTTGTGACACTGTCTCTTTATTTGAAAATAGAACGGAATTGGATCAGTCAGAAACGATATAAACAATACTATAAACTGTGCAGACGTGAAAATTCCACCCTCTCAACTTTTGGATGGGATAAAACGTCAAGTCGACAGAAAGTGGACTGTAGTTGTGTAACATATGCATGAATTCCACGTATCGTCAAAAATTTCTGAAGGGCACCATATCAGGTCATCCAGCAGGCCATTCCGAGGGACCACATCTGTCTATCCACCAGTTTGGATATTTGTCATCAAGCAACTCTCAAACTAGCCTGCCGTAACGGGGAGGTATCCCATCTTGCTAAATCGTAACACAATAAAAGTGATACGGCAATACACGAAGTGCTCGTGGCTGTTGTGAGGACGTTCAGAGCGTTTCCTCAGAGACTTGCTTACCGCTGCCGTAGGCGAAGCGCTAGGTATGAAAATCTACAGACCACAGCCAGCAAACCCGTTAAATAGTTTTCAACACAGACTTCATTATTGTCAGGGAGTGTATTGAAAACATTTATTAGGATGAACTGGTGTGAGTCAGAATCTATCTGGGTGTAGCTTTTACACAGTTTTTGCCCGAACTTGATATCCAGCCCCGTTCCGAATATTTGTAATATCTGATTACTATCTTTAGACAATGGCGACAATTCAAACCAGCTGAATTTTATGAATATCCCAATGTTGTGTCTTTTAAATTTTAAAATGAACTGACAAGGAATTATTTGCTTCTCCATAAAATGGAGTCTTTTGGAAATAAATGTGTTACCAGTTTTTGTTGAATTTTTAATCCTTACCAGAGAAGTTGAAAAATATTTTTGATGAGCAGTCATCACATAGCATCCCACTGTATATTATCGTACAGTGTGTGGCACCAGAAACGAGACAGATTGAATATCTTCCAGACACATTTGTCGAGAAAAACTGTAAAAACTGATCAATTTTTAATATCATAACCTCAATTGTCATGTCTCCTCCTCCATTAACGTTGAATATGAAAAGTACTAAGAGTAAAAAATCATTGAAAAGGTACACTTTATGAGGAAATCATCCATGTGACTTCACTATATATATATATATATCTCCATTTTGGCGCCCTCTAACGGAAAATGCAATGTGATCAAGAACTTGAGAAATGCTCCAAATGTCAGACTAACTGATACTCATGTGTGGCAGTTATTGGAGAACATTTTGAGTATCTTCTGTGTATTGATGCAGTTTGAAATTATTAATGGTTGTCAATTTTCTGGATTCGTACAGTGTAAATGATTTGTTGTCATTACCTTTCAAATGAAATATGATTTAAAATAGCTGTTTCTCCCGCAAGAGGGCGCCAAAACGAAAAGTTAAGAGGTGAACAGTTACGTGAATGGTGCACACTGGGTACTTTTCCTATTCAAATTTTGAGGGTGACAGAGTTGAGGTTATGATAGAAATATGTCCCCCTTGAATTAAAAATCGATCTGTCTTGTTTTCGGTGTCACATACACACAACATATAATCTGTATGTCACAATTTTGTCGACATGTAGTCTCATCTTTTCTTTGATGAGGTAGAAGAAAATGGTGTCTAAGTTTATATTACTTATTATCCTATTGTTATTATTTTATTATATTATTAATTATGGGTTGGTCGTGTTACAACAAACTTTTTTTTGTTCTACAGAATGGAGAAAAATTCAAGAAACATAATAACAATCGATACACATTTTTGAACAGCAAACTTCAATACATAATTCTTTTGATCCAAAAAGTTCACTTATCAATATTGTTAACCAATGATATATAATGATTCGATTTTTCATCTTCTTTTCTCTGAATGAAATGAAGTTTTTTTGACTCTATTTTCATGGTAGTGAAAAGCAGAGTACAAACATTTCTTGATAATTCCCATTATTACGACTCAAGAAAGTTCACTCTCTTGAAAAGGGATCCTAGGAACGTGAACAATTGTTACACAAGAAATAACAATATACTCTTTTTTTGTGGCACAAAATCTCCTTTCACAAAAATTATGTTGGTAGTTGAAGAACGTTATCCCACTCCTGACTCCAAAGAATTTTACCAGACCTTTACCAGGGACGACTTGATTCTCAAGTGCCTTGTTGAGTACTGTTCTTTATATTTTTATTTTAATTCACCAAGTATTAAAACCTAAATATGTTTCATTTCTTGAAAACTGATCCTAAAAACCAGATATAATAAAACCTTTTTTTTGTGGTTCAAAGTCACCTTTTATAAAATTTACGTGGGTAGTTGAACCCCTTATTCCACTCCTGACTCCAAAGAATTTTACCAGACCTTTACCAGGGACGACTTGATTCTCAAGTGCCTTTTTGAGTACTGTTCTTTATATTTTTATTTTAATTCATCAAGTATTAAAACCCAAATACGTTTCTTTTCTTGAAAACTGATCCTAGAAACCAGATATAACAATACTGTTTTTTTGTGGTTCAAAGTCACCTTTTATAAAGTTTATGTGGGTAGTTGAACACCTTATCCTACTCCTGACTCCAAATAATTTTACCAGACCTTTACCAGGGGCGACTTGATTCTCAAGTGCCTTGTTGGGTACTGTTCTTCATATTTTCATTTTAATTCACCAAGTATTGAAATGTAATGAAAAGAGAAATGAAAATTTCTATGTTTCTTACCACTTTTATTTGTAACTAACGTTACTGCAGTTTCGTCCTATAAGGACATTTTCAAACTTATACAATGAACTATTAGACATTTTCAAACTTTTACAATAAACTGCAGTAACGTTAGTTACAAATAAAAGTGGTAAAAAACATAGAAATTTTCATTTTTCTTTTCATTATGATTTCCTACCACGCAGTAACGGCTACATCCATCAATTTATTAAAATATAAATAAGTTTCCTTTATTGAAAATTCATCCTAGAAAGCAGATATAATAATACTGTTTTTTTTGTGGTATAAAGTCAACTTTTATAAAATTTGTGTTGGTAGTTGAAGACCTTATCCCACTCCTGACTCCAAATAATTTCAACAGACCTTTACCAGGGGTGTAACATTATTATAAAACTTCATTTCTACATGCCTTGTTGGGCAGTGTTTTTATATTTTCATTTATTTGGTCTAGAATATATTTTTTTCATTTTAAGCTATTTCACAATAGTAGTTGAAGATTGTTATCCCACTTCTGGTATTAAAGCGATCATTTGATGATGCCATATACTATTTCGGAAATTGATTAAAAAGTGCCTTATATTCACTTTGATTTTTTGAACTTTTTTCCATTTAAGAGTAATTCTTCGTGCTGACACAATACAGAGTGTTTTAGAACTTATCCCGAAATATTGATTAGATTTGTTTTATTTTAACCATTTTAAGATTGACATTTTTTTCAATATTTCCTAAATAATCAACTCACGAAAAATTCGTTGTTGATTCGAATGTTAACCCCTAGATCCTCCCTGTAATGAAAATATAACGGAGATAAGTTCCGAAACACCCCGTATACTGTTTTGGAGGCGGTTCACTATATGAAAACGAGTTGAATGTTTATGAATATTCAAAGCACAACGAGGTTACCTTGTGAATCCCCTTCCGGAAGTAAATTTTGAACATTCGGTAATGTGTAATTTGTTACGGATCATCAATTATGGTTCTTGCAGAGATTTATCTATTACATTTGCGGGTGCATTTTATACATAGAATTATATTTTGAAAATTACTTTTGGTTTTTTCTTTCTTCCAGTGCAGAGATCAGAAAAAGTGCCAAATTTGCTACATGCCTTTTTCCTCTACCATCTAGTCTCATAATACGAAATCGACGCAAAAAACGAGAAACAAATTGAATTCATTTACTTATTGAACAAATCATGGTCACACTATAATTCAGTTACTTGAAAATCTACCCACATTTGATAGATTCTAATGAAATAAAAATTGTATTTTATACAAAAACAAACATCACATCCTTATATAATACTTCTATGCAGATGGAGACAGTTCAAACATGTCCTGTTCGACTGGTTTGGAAATCCAGGTCCCCAAATGTGCTTTTTTGAATGCCTCGAAAAGGCATTGCTTCGCCGACTGCAAAAGTAAAGAAAATATTTATAATAATGTGATAATGAATAACTATACTTATTTATACTAATTTATTTATCTATCAACTCGATTACTATAATAACAATTCATTTGAGCGATGAATAAGTTACAAATAAGGCAGCAGGCGCGCGCGTTAATAAAAAAAATACTTTTTTCAAATGAAGAAATACATGTGAAGTGCGTTCGAATTATATCAAGGAGTTTACGTACAGCGCCATCTGCCCGCGAATAGATCAAACAATAATGTGGGTATATCAAAGAGGTTACGTATAGCGCCATCTACCCGCGAATAGATTAAGCAATAATTTTGTCAAATACAGATCCCAAGCTTGAGAGTTACAAACAAACATACATAAGGTGAAGCTAACATAAAGCGTGTAATAATTAAATCACGTACCGTGTAATTTTGCACAGTCTCTTTGGCTTCAATCATCGTGGCGGGCAGAGTCTCAATTCCTGACAAGTTGCTCAGCTTCCCAAACAGTTTGACGAACCTTTCGCCCAATTTTTGCTTGGACACGATCGACACTCCTTCTTCGGGCTTGCCTATGGTCGAATTCACGATTTCCGGCTGCCCCAGCCCACAGGTCCAGATCACGGAAAAATTAGGCGCCTTCTGCGGCTGTCGAACTTCCACCGACGTAGCCCTCCACATCGCGGGCCTGTTCAAGAGATAAGGAGGGGGCAAACCTTGCAAACTCCCTTCGATGCGTTTGCCGATGGCTCTAAAAAATAAAGGGGACGTGAGACATGGTTCGAGTATCGAGGCACTACCAAAACCGTTCAAACCAGTTTGTGTTGGGCCGTTGCGGTTGCTAAATCAACAAAGTAGTACAGTATTCAATGCATTATTTTACCTATGAAGATGGGTCTCCCTCATGAGACTTCCGAGAATGATTGATTTCAAGTATACCGGTTCAATAAAATGTGACAACAGAGCCCCTTGTAGCCCCAAGACGTTCCATCGGCATATTTTATCTGAACACGACATAGTCAAAAGTCTTTCTCCCTGTAAAAAAAAAAACACGCATTCTGAGATTCATTAACAGTTTATATTTAGACAGCAGTATGATAGACAATATGCTAACAGAATACCCAAAATCAATCAATCAAAACTGCTTTATTGCCTAAGGTATTAACAATTTCAATAATTCTTTAATGACTTATCACGTGCTGTTGTACAGCCTAGACAGTTACAAAGCCTGGCTTTGTAACTGTCTAGTATAGTCTCCTCCAGTATAATTTCGGTGATGAACAAACAAAAATCCAATCGAATGAAGTATTAGTGAAAAAATAACAGTGACGCTTCAAAATATAATGCTCAACTTACCTGAACAATTCCATCCCACGTCTGAATAGGAGATGTATTTTTGACAGGAATTGTACCTTCTCCGGATTCGATTTTTGATCTCAACTGCCCCCTTGAAACCCTGTTGGGGTGTTTATCGGTAGAGACATTTTCTTCATGGGGGCTGAAGATTCTTGCGTCTCCACAAGGTGCCGTGTTGATGTATAAGTGGAATTCTATGCCATCTTTTAGTTTATATCCTTTTCCGTCTATTTTGGGTTCAAAAATCGAATGGGGCGCAGTATCTTAAAGCACATGATTTCAACGATGATACAAAAAACTAAATGGGCAACTGAAATACTTGCTTTTCTCTTTTTCGAAAATGATTATATGGTTTTGTGATGGTGGTTCCAAGTTAAATATAATGAAATACAAATTTATGTTGTGACAAACAAATCGAATTGATCAATTTAATAAAATTAGATGATATAGTGTCAAAATTCTTGAAATATCATATATGAGTCAATAATTGCATCATATTTTCACTATTGTAGAATAATTGTGTTTTTCTGAATAGTGAGCAAATTGATATTTTCCAGAAGTTACATAATTTTGGAACATCTGAAAGTTGATATCATTTATAAACCATAATATTTTGACGAGTAAATTCAAATTAAAAAATAACACAGGAAAAATATTCCTAATATTCAAGAATTTAAAATGGAAACAAATCGAGTTTGACTCACTCTCATCCAATAACTTTTCCAACTGGCTATAGAAGTAGTTGATCAGACATCTTCGTGCTAAAATTTCCGCATGCATGTCATTCAAGGAGGCCCCGTTGATGCTGATGTACTCTCCAGAAACACATTTCGTGCCGGTCGTAACACAAATCACTTCGGCGTCGTCCAAAGAACCGTCTTTTATCATAACAATACCGGCAAGTACTTTTCTCTTCATGTGAGTTAGATCATTAGCCATAAGGTCACAAAATTTCTCGTTGACCAACCTACGGAGACGCCCATATCGTGAGGTGTTGGGTAGAAATACAGGGTTATCAACGGTTAAAAATCTCCAAAAACACCAGTAGGTTATACACAAACATATCAAAACTGATTTATTAATATAACCACAATATAATCATTTACTCACAAACACACAGAGACATACGTCAACAGACACAGACCAACACACACATAAACGCCACAAAGACACATACGTCACGAAGCCACACAGACACACCACAGAGACACATGCGCCATAAAGACACACGCCAGACACATGCGCCACAAAGATACACGCCAGACACACACGCTACAGGCATGAGGTACAAACGCCACACCGAGATGAGCCATAAAAAGCCACACAGGCATGAGTCACAAAAATCCAGACACATACGTCACATACAATGAACCACACACGCCACAAAGACACGCAAATGCCACAGACACTACATAGACACACACACCATAGGCACATACGTTACAAAGACATACGTCACAAATACACACACGCCAAGACACCACATGCCAAGACACTACATACAATAAACCATACCAAAACACACGCCACATTCAAATTCAATAAGCCACACACGCCACAAAGACACATACATGAGCCACACACGCCACATTTATGAGCTACACAGACATAGGCCACACACACATACTCCACAAATACACTAAGCCACACACGTCACCACTACACACAGCTACACATACATACACCTAGCCCCCCCACACATACTTCCATAGTAACATGCACACATAGCCACATATACACAGCCCAACAGACAGCCACATACCCACAGACATAGCCACATATACACAGACCCACATATAGCCACATATACACAGACCCACATATAGCCACATATACACAGACCCACATATAGCCACATATACACAGCCCCACAGACATAGCCACATACCCACAGCCCCACACGCTACATACACACCCACACACAGATAAGAACATAGTGAAATCTGAAACATTGGCAAGAAAAGAAATGTTTTTTTGAGAATAATCGATCCTTTTATGATCATTTTATCCCACCACCCTTTTCGGAAATGAGTCATTTGATCCCTACACTAGTTAACTCTAATCATTCACCCTGTATGTGATACAATATTATAAAATTTTATTTGATATGCTTGTTGGACAATGGCTTGTAAAAAAACAAAGCATACCTCCCCACTACATCAGCTTTTTCTTGATTTTCCTTACTCGTAAAGGGTACGTCAAGATTTGAGGGTCTCTGGTAGTCTTGGGAATAGTTCACCAATTTATTCAAAGCAGCAGAGGCTGCCGCATTCTTTGCCAACTTTTTATTCGATCCTGAAAGAAGAGAACACATCAACAGTTATAATAATGAATCATAGCACTTGTATTACCTGTTCCTTGAAAGGACTCCCCGTTGATATAAATGGTCATCTTGAACCTCCCGTACGGATCACTTTCGTTTGAAGTGCACGTGAATTCTGCTCCCGGGTACAGCTCATTCAGTAGCATAAGAGGTCCTTTTTCGCCCTTATTGAGCGAAGGAGGCTTCACGTTCTTATTTTTTGTGACGACCTGGTCGGACGTGAAATCCGTTCTGTTGACTTCAATGGAATTTGTCGAAACAATCATTCCATTAGTGGGGAGTTGAATGAAAGATTTCAGCGCCTCAGAAGCCGCCTCGGTCTTGGCGCTTTTCTTGGAATTGCCGGTGCCGTAGTACTTCTGACCGTCGACTTCGACGCACACTCTGAATGTTGGGTTGTGAGAAGGACCGGATTGTTCGATGATTTCATATTTGAGTCCAAGTTTCAACTCATTCAGAACCGATATGGGATTTTTTTCATTGATAGTTATACTTCTGACATCGCTTCTTCTTTTTTTGGGAAATAGGGGTGCGGGTTCATCTGGAAAATGAATAACTTCAAGGTAGTACACTTTGAACCTCGTTTAAAAAGCAAAAAAAATGGTTTAAAAGCAACTAATTGATATTTATTGAACCGAAAACGAATAAAGTATTGTTCTGCTTGATTCAGCTACAGTAAGAATGTATTTCGACCCAATTAAAATACTATATTTCTTCAATTTCCCATATCATTTCATATTTCAAAACATAGAAAGTTGTGTTTAATGTAATTTTCTGGTTACACAAACAATACATTTAAATCAGGAATAACTGTAGATAAACACTGCATTGCCTATCAAAGTTTTTACCACATAAGCATGTTACCTTCGGCAGGTCGTTTTAGAAGTCCATTATCGACAGAATCTTGACTTTGGCTTTGACTCTGACCCTGCTCCACTTCAACTCCTTTTTCATTTTCGGCAGTCATGGCGACTGAAATATGGTTAAACCTTATCGACTAAGTCTTAGTGAAGCTAGTACTTATGAACCTCTCTTATTCTGTCAAGCGGAGGCGTAGATAAATACAATACACCAATATCACTAATACACACACAAAACCATTTACTAATAACAGAATAGAAGTGCTAATGCTATCTAACAATTAACAGTGAAGTTAAAATATGGACTGGTCATTAAAGAGAGAACAACAACTCCAAAAACTTGGAAAGATAGAGATTCACGTCTTGGCATTTGCGTTACTCAAACACTCGACTTGTGAAAATTTTTGGGATTTGATTTGTCGAATGGTGGTGTGACGTAGTCGCCAAGATCTTGTCTGATTCGCAAGTAGAATATATGTAGAAGTGAAGTCACGGACAGTCTATATTATCATGTCTATGACAAATGACAATTGATGGAAAACGAAAACAATCAAATGACAGCTGTCAACTGTGATAGAAAATGTAATTCCTTATCAATGTTGCCAGTTGAGCCAGGTTGTATTCGAAATTTCGTATAAATCTATTACTACTGAACATTTTCATCATGTTCTTACGCAGAAATACAATCTATAACGTTTTCGTAATAGAAAGCACACGAGTCTTTATTCTTTCAAATAATTGATACAGTCCTCATATTATTGACGATCGAGAGACGTCTTTCTAAGAGAAGTAACGGTTCATTTGTCCACCAGATACCGCCAGGGGTATGTTTTTGGTAGGTCTAAAAATTCTGCATTTCCTAAACTACTCTGAAACTGAGTCATCTGTATCTTCCATATTCCATGATTCTGATTATTTTGCTGGTATTTACAGTTTTCAATGTATATTTTGACCCTTTATGTCAAACTTCCGTTGTCTTGTTCATCAAGACAATGGAAGTTTGGTTAAAGATCGACCGGGCATCAAATTTGAGTATTAGTTCTTAGACTATGCGAGCTTCTAAAAATTTGACCTCGATGTATGGAACATGCGTAACCATGATTACGAAATGGCTTAATTCATTACTAAATTATAGTACAGAAATTGAATGTCGAACAGTAACCTTGCTATAAACTTACACAGCCGGAGGATGTTGCTATAAAAGCTATTTTCCGGGTTTGTTGACCGTGGTCTGCAGGTTTTTAGGCATGACGTTTCGTCTTCGACTTGAATAGATGTTGTCAAAGGCAATGAGGAATGAAAACATGCAGTAAATCAACATAAATGTTTAGTGAGAAAGGTGAAATTTTCAAAAGAGTAGAGAATATTCGAATGTACCGAGCTAGGTATACGTAGACTGAGAAAAAATTGAAATCGTTTCATTTATTATTTGAGAAAATCACTTCTAGTGGATTTCGTGAATTGAGAATGGTTATGAAACAGTACTATTTCTTAATAAGTGAAATATAACACTTCAAACATTATCATAAGTTGAAAACTACGAAAGCGTACAAAGGCCATAAAAATCTATATTATTTTTCCACAATTCAAACTTAAAATAGTGAATTCACAGTGAAAACTCTGAATTGAGAAATTTTCACCTATAATTGTGAATTCATACGTATACGTGTGAATTCTTAGTTACAAATGTAAATTGTCAAATTCAGTTACAATGAGGACAAGCGTCTGTATACAGTAATCTCTTCACATCTACTTTTAGCACTCGACACAACAAGATTTCAGTTAATGAAAACAAAATCTAACCCATAACCTTACCTAACCTATATTCAACTAATCAATTTCAATAAGTCATAGGTTTTCCAAATTCCAGTTTAATCAAACTTTGGTTAAGTTAAATTACCGGTTAGTTTTTGTTTGATCAACAAGCATATACTAAAAAAACTTTGCAATGAATGTAACGTGCTGACATCTATTGTGCTGAGTACAAAGTGTACATGCGAGGAATTAGCTGTCTACAGACGCTGATCATAACTTACAGTTCTCATCAGTAATGATGTAAATTCACAGTGACTTTGTCAATTTACAATTGTAACTGTGAATTCACACTTATAATTGTAAATTCACAGTTATAAGTGTGTATTGTGGAAAAATAATATAGACTTATCTGGTCCTATGGTTCTATTAAACCTATATTTTGGAGAAAAAAAGTAACATTTTTTGTAAATAATCAATCTCAAATGACTCATTAGGTACACGTAATAAATAAAATTAGTGCATAATCAACAATCTTTGAGTAATCTAAAGTATTTTAAAATAAGCACATTTGGACATGTCGATTTTATCGCCCAAAATTAGCGATATTTCATCTTCCAAAAGTTGATGAAGAGTTCTTTTATCATATTTGTAGATCCAACAACTACCTTCGGCAATATAATCATACCGTTTTGGTCCTGATGTAGGTGAACTCAACCAAATCTGTTTATTTGGAGATTGCCTGTTTATAACGTACGTTCCGTACTTGCCAAGATTGACATTCAACACTCCACTCTGCAAAAAATAATTGAGTATAGTGTAGAAGAATTGTTATATGTTTGCTTGCAGATATAGATTTCATGGAAAATAGTTCCGTTTAGGTTTGAATCGAAAATTGATGATAATGATTCATCTACAAAAAGACGAATGCAACTTATAATATTGTTTAACTTTTTTTTATTTGTCTTCGGCTACTGATATGATATTTTGAACTCATTTACTCAATACTAGTACCACTACAAGAGACATATTGATTTCAGCTACAGTACTCACACTGTAAGATATATCAGCGTTCTCCAGTTCTTTTCTTGATTCAACGAGTTCTTCAAAAAACTCTGTCAAAGATTCTAACGTTTCGTCGCAAGCTTTTTCGAATGAATGTTCTACATTAGCATCTGTACAAAAGCCTAAGTGGTGGTAAGGAGGTACCCTCTGTCTTGCAGCACGGAAATTCCTATTCGAAATGGTTTCATGACTGTGGGCATTACAAGGTGAATATCTGTTGGTTTGCACATTGGAACTCAAAGATATTTTCTTCGAATGTTTTATGTTTGAACATGCAGGGCGAAGAAATTTCGTGAGCCTGAGCATACTGTTTATGAAAAATTAGAAATGTAACTTAGGTTTCAAGTTTTCAAATTTAACTTTAATCAGCTTTTATCTAAAAAAGGTTATGTCATGTTTTGCTCCTCTTCTTCTTTTTTCATTAATGCCTTCAGATGCCAGTGGATCTAAGTCGGAGCCAAACCCACCTGGGTTTGCGCCAAAACAAAGTTTAACTGCAATTTGAATTCAATCAACGAGCAATGCCCGACTGCACTAGCGTTTAAACACTAATGTGAGGTGATGCACTACGGTTACGTGTATGGGCACTGGGATCTCTTCGTATTCTAGTCTTCATTTTGGAAATGATGTGAATTATCTAGGCTATTCAGCCAGGCTTTTCTTTTTTCTCTACTTTGGCATGTCCTGTGGGATTATCATTTTAGGAGAGGAAGTGTTTATAGTTCAGATAAGAACGAATTTGGGAAAAATATTGAGAGAGAAACCCAAATGCTTTCTCTTTGTATCATCAATAATTTTTTGCAAATTAGTTCTGTCGTTCAATCTTCATTTTAAGAGTGGAAAAAGTGAAGATTTTGTTCCTGTGTAAATATTTGTTTTGTAATTCAACCATAATATAAATCCTTTTATCTTTATACTACGGTTCAACCGATGAAAGGTGTTGGTTGTAAATTAAAGAACCTCGTTGATGGATTATGTTCATTTACTCCTTAAAACTGCGTAGCATTTGAATTTTTGTTGGTGATGGGTAAAATATATACTTTGAGCAGTATTAATCAAAATATGTGATTATCTTGGATCTTTTGAACAAATCCCCATGATGTGGGTATCCAATGAGAAGGTTTGTTGAAAGGCTTTTCTGAAAAGAGTACGGAAAATAATGTGACGTCTTCATTATAAATACATTACAGTGGCTTGCCTAAACGAAAGGGATTTCTGAAAATAATATGAAAATTATATTTATTTCATTCTGTGCAGTATATTAACTTACCCTTACCTACTTACTTACCCTTACCTAGCAAAAAATGGAATGAAAGAAATTATGTGTTTAATAAAATGAAATAAATTTTTAATTGAATCAATTCAATTGATTTGCTGTATTACACAATTTTTAAAAAATATACATAGCAACTCTTTCAAAAAAGTACCATATTTCTTAAAAAGCTTCACAGTACAGCACCTAAGCAAAATTTTACTGTTATACCATCTGTTTCATACGATAATTTATTCAATCCAACTATCACACTTCACTTTCTTCTAACGATGTGAATTAATTTTGTTTTCATTGTCATGGCATTTCGCTAATCATTTCATTAAATTCGTCAACGAATACTAATGAGACAGACAACGTGTGTGTATAGCGGTAAAATACTTTCTATTTACTGCTATTTGCTTAAAACCCGATATATTCATACTTCCTACACATGTGTCTGCAGCATTATCATTTAATTCAGAGTTCCTGGAAGGGAAACTAGGTATTTTGCAGCATTCTTTGAATGCAATGATCTGAATTCATTTTTGAGAAATGCTTGACGTGGGATTCGCTTTTTGCCGCACTTTCACCGTCCTTCATGTTAAAAGTTTTTATTTTTTTTCTCTGAATTATCATGCCCCACTTTATGAATTATTTCATTCGTGCCCGAAACAAATTATTCACAGGGTATTTCCAATACGATTGCCAAAGAGATTCAAGATAATTTCATGACTTGAGTAACATTTTTCTGATGATTCCTAGTTTTCGAAATGAAACGTTCAGAAGGGAATCAAATTTGACCAGAAAATTATTGATAATAATAATGTTTATTGTCGTGAGATTCAAAAAATATTGACGTTTCCAGAATACATAGAGTAGATATATACAGAGGCGGCGTAAGGCCTCGCGGTGCAAAGGGCCTCGTGCCTCAAAACCGAAAATAATTTTTAAAAAAAGTATAGAGAATCCAAAAGTACAGTCCATGATTTTTTTATAAATAATACATTAGAAAAATCTCAACCCAAAGATATTCCGCTCATTAGCGCACGAACGCATATGAATGAAAAATTCGTTAGTATTATTCTTTTTCTGATAAACTATATTATATTATAAAATTAATCAACTAAAAATGTTTATCTTTGTCGTTTCTGATTATTCGTTTCTATTTAGTACGGCAATATTACTTGCCGTTGAGTTGCTATCGCGGGAAATCCCCGGTCAGAGACCACGGGACTTCCCCATGTTCCCATATTATGATTTCTAAAAGTATTTGATGTGAGGATCTCACAATATAGTGTTTTTTGAATATATAATTTTTACTTTGTCACGATATGATAATTATGTTCATAAATTTTTTTATCACCAGCAGATTCTTGTTGATTGAAAAATACGTATTTTCATCATCCAAAAAAATGATATAATACATATATGTGACGTTCCATATTTTAGCAATTATTTCAATGATTATAAAAACGTATATATAATATTCCATAACAGAGATTATCGAAAAAACGATCATATATTTTTTAGTTTAATGGATCTGACCGATACTCGATAAAAATCAATTTATAACTCATCAACAAGATATATTTTGGTTCTCACATGGTGCTTTCTCAAGCAGGAAATTCCTGCAGGGAAATCCTGCTTCTTTTTATAAGCTCTGCAACTTGATTTCAACATTCACTATTTTTAAAATTCACTACAATTCATAAAACAGACCGTTTCCACCTGAATATTTTGACAAGAAAAAGGCCGATACTTGAATCGAAACGGTTTTTATTTGAAATCGATTCACCATTTGTATTTTTCATAAAAAACGGATTGTTGCTATTTAAAAACTCCATTCCTTCTAAACGAATTTCAAGGCTTAGAGGACTGAGGTTTTTGCAATGTTCGAGCTTGTCCTTGTGTACAAAATGTTTGGAAATTTTGTAGGTCTTCGATAGCTTTTTAAAAACAAATTATATTATTGTTTGTTCTTCACGAGTCTTACTTTCCTGCGGTCCCAAATAAGTATCTATTGAACCTCATTCACAACCAAATTATATTATTGTTTGTTCTTCACGAGTCTTACTTTCCTGCGGTCCCAAATATGTATCTATTGAACCTCATCCACAATCTTATATTATAGGAGGATATGTTTTATAAAGATATTTCTAATGTACCGAGACAGAGGACAAAATTCAAACCTTTTCACAAACGAAAAGTCGACAATTGAAGAAAAATAAATTACCCGATCATAGTATTTTCTCACTGCTTCTACCAACACTCCTACAGCTGCAGATACAATAGTTACGAGCCTATACCGTAAATTAAAGCAAGCCCGTCCATGTTACTTGTCCACCTCAAAACCTACATAACATTGTTATTCTTTTGCATGCGACTTTTCAATATCTCCAACGCAAACCATCAACACAGGACAGTCGAGTCGCTACACTTTGTCTCAATATATCATTTGCTGTTTTCGCATCATACCTCCGGGCAGATATGTGCAAATATTCAGTTTTGTGTGCAATCCTGGTTGTTGTGGTCGATTTTGTGATTGGAGACGAAAGTTTCAGACAACAGGTATGTTGTTTAATTTTTTTTTTGTAAATGTGATACAGGGTGATAACTAATCGGGTTTATTTATTTTTTCTGATTGATTCTCCTGTTACTTGATGAAGATCCATAGTCATTACATAAACTGCATCTTACGACTTAATCTTCACAAACTTTATTTTGAAAAATATCACATGTTTCGGTAGCTTTTTGGTTTTTTTAAGCATATTCAATTTAATTTTATCAACTTGTGCCTTCCCTGAGCAGTGGAAAACGGCTCGAATTTGTCCGATTTTAAAAAAAGGCGACTCTAGCGATATCACAAACTACAGTGCAATTTCAATTTTATGTAACTTTTCTAAACTCTTCGAGATATGTGTGCAAAATGTTATGTACTCCCGCATATTCAAAAAGTTATTTCTCCTACTCAGCATGGTTTAGTACAACAAAGATCATGTATGACAAATCTTGCATGTTCAAATCAATATCTCTGTAAGTACCTGGACAAGCAAAAACAAGTCGATGTTGTTTATTTAGACTTTCAAAAAGCCTTGGATCAAATAGACCATGACGTTCTCCTCAGTAAATTGACAAAATTGGTACTCTCTAACCAACTGCTTACTCTAATTGAATCATATCTAGTTAACAGAAAACAATTCGTCGAATATGAATCTTTCAAATCAGCTCAGTACGTAGTTACATCTGGGGTACCACAAGGTTCTAATCTTAGACCTCTTTCATTTTTAATTTTTATTAATGACTTGGCAACCTCTTTGAATATTCCTAGCCTACTATTTGCAGACGACCTGAAACTATATTACAAAATCGACGACATAACTGGCTGCCAACGTGTACAACCTGAATTAGATGTAATCAAACTTTGGTGTGATAATAATCGTCTACAAATGAACTTATCCAAATGTAAAATAATATTATTTACAACAAAAAAGCGAACTTTAATGTACAATTATTCAATCAACAAAACTACAATCAACTGCGTACATGGGATAAAAGATCTTGGTAAAACGTACGACAGTAAATTAACATTTACAACACATATAAGGAATATGACTGCTGATGCAAATAGGATAATTAGATTCATTTATAGAAATGGCAAAACCTTCAAAAGTATTGCCACCTTAAAATTGCTATATTTTGTGTATGCCAGATCTAAGTTAGAGTATGGCTCTGTGTTATGGAATCCAGTATACACTACCAAAAAACATCAATTGAGAGCCTGCAAAGGAAGTTCCTAAAACACTTATGTGTTTTAGGATGGAGAATACCCCACGAGAGGCATCGATCATAATATTTTGTTGACACGATTTGATATGACATCTTTGGAAAATGAGAGAGTTATTCTTGGTATAAAATTCCTGCATAAATTACAAACCAACAATAATGACATTACCTTTTTTTACCCGTGTACCAAGAAGTGAAGGTCGACACAATCTGAAATTCTATTGCGAAGCATCACGCACAAATGTTATGCTACGATCACCATTGAATTTTATGTGGAGTAGCTTCAATAAAATCTGTGAACATTGCGATATTCATTTCGACTCTCTGAACGCCTTGGTGTCTTGTATTCACAATCACTTTTAATACTATAAATAACATTTGTGTCAGTACTGCTACATTGCATGATTTGTAATTTTTCGTGTTATATACTCAATTTTTCATTCCTCTTTTGAAATTCTACGTATACGAATATTTTATATATAGGTACTTCGTTTTAGAATTTACTTTTATACAAATCTATATTCCATTATTTTTAATATTTTACTCTAATTTTCATATACCCCACGTAATCACCATTGAGAGCGACATACTCCGGTATTTACTTGATCATAACTACCTAAAGCATCTACTCAACATTTCTATACCGATGGTATATTCTCAATTATGATTACCCAGAGCATGTTATATCCATTTAATATCAATAATTATATGTGCAATATGACAACATTTAGTCATTCAGTAGAAAGTTTGAATTTTTAGGCTCATCAATTTCCATGGCTTCCAAATGATTCAGCTTCAAACCTTAATTTTGCACGTGTAAAATTTCAAAATCTCTGTTGAAGATATATGATTTTCTTCTAGAAGATGATTTGAATAGTTGAATTCGATTTCTTATTCACATAGCTCATATGTACTTTACTTTTTTACATATGTACTTTATACATACTTGGGCTAATAAATTATGATTATGATTATGATATTCCTGGATGCAATTCCTAAATGTTCTGCCAGTTTGACCAATATACACCTTTGGACAAGTTCACAATTTAAAGCTACTGTGATAGTGAAACATATCAAGATATTTTTGAAAATAATGTTTGAAGATCAAATCGTTGGGTGTAGTTCATGGAATAACTAATAGGGTACTGTTGGGCACCCATTTACTTATTTACTAGCAACATGATCGGCTTATCACAGGCACAAATACGCCTACTTTTTTTCTATCATAGTTTCAATCAGCCTGTAACCAATAATAATCACCACTGATGAAATCCTCTCTCAGAAAAGTATGTCCACAACTATCAATTTCAAAATAGGAAAGTACGTCTCCACTTGAAGGCAACAAAAAATGTGGCCTCAACCTTCAAAGGGATTCATTACGTGGAACAAAACCAACGCAATCGCAAGCTTTCTTCATGAGGCATGTTGCGTTATTTTGTAAGGCCGCTTTAATTCGTTTTCTCGCGCGATAGTTTCAATTTCGCTATAACTTCCAAGTTAATAATTTCAAAGATAGATATACAGGCCGTTTTTTAGCTGATCTCACTATTGCTATCTTGGAGACGGTTAAATAGGACAAAAAAGTTGTTTATTTGGAGAAAATAGAATAATCTATTTTCTGATCGAGGATATCAGCACTTGTTTTTGAAATATTTGCCAAAAACTATAAAACTGATATAAACCAATGAGCGATGCGCCGTTTCGTTCATTAAATTTCATCAACTTATTTTTTTTAAATGTGGATCCCTAATTTTTTCATCGATTTTTATAGCCAATGTAATAACAATTTCAATTCATGTATTTCACGAAGTTTTTCTCATAATCACTGTATGGTCATACAATTCCTCTTCAAAGCTACATCAAAAAAGTGGGAACCAATATTGTTTTGGTCTAGAACTCAAAGCTGTACATAAATTCCACATATCGGAAGAAAATGTAATATACGAAGCAACAAACAGGAAAAAAATAATGTCAAAATACTTCAAACCATATACGTCGTTCACGATACCTCATCAAATTTTCAAATTACTGTCCATCGTTCCTCAAATGCTTATTCGCTTTTGCAATAATATTTTTATGGCAATTTTCCAGCATTTATGCGAACCCTCCTTATTGTTTCTTTCAATTCGTCAATATTGCCAGAAGTTGAGCAGAACACCTTGTCTTTAATGGAGCCCTGGAATGAAAAGTCCAGAAGGGTCAGGTCAGGTGAACGTAATGGCCATATAATAAGCCCATTGTTTCCATCCAGCGTTCTGGCCTAGTCGTACTGGGAAAATCTCTGCAAATAGAGTTCCATCGTGTTGGATATAATTATGTATCAATTTACCACTATTGTTTTGTGCTAGAAAACATCAGAAACAAACAATTATGTTCCGTAAAAATCGGTTTTTGAATAGTTCTTCCATATTCATACAAAAACCCTTGGAATGCATGGGCGTTCATCTCTACTCGCTAATTCTCTGGAGATGTGCGGAGCTGATGTATCTTTGAGTTCTAAGATATCGGTTTCTACTTTTTGAGACTACACAAATATTGATGTTGCTTTTTCGGAGACAAACGTCGGGAAACGTATGTATTCTGATACAAAGCTGAATGTGTTGTTACAGTGACTATAAAACTCGTTGAAAAAAAAAACTAGTGGTCCGTACTGAAAAAAATATAGGTGATGATGCAATCTGATGAACGAAACGTCGCATTACAAATTGGTTCATATCAGATCACCTTCAGTAATTAATCGGCGCCAAAACTTGGATCTATTGTGCCTGAACTGCGCCAACAGAGCGTTGGAAATGGTTATTTGAACACGTTTTTGGTCTAACGTGAGTAAATGCGGCACCCAACGTGCGGACAGCTTTCTTATGCCTAAATGTTGATTTAATATGTGACAAACACGTTCTTCTGACATGTTCATAACCTCTGCTACCTCTCTCACTTTATTTCGGCGGTCGTCTAACACCATTTGGTGAACTTTGGTAATGTTTTCGTCGGTAGTTGCAGTTTTTGGACAACAACAAAATTCACTAGCTCCTGGTGAAATGTGGTTTTATCTAACAATCAACTTGATGTTTCCTTTATATGAATGCATGTTTCTTCATTTCAGAACTCCTACGGGCAGAAAATCATAGTGTACCAAAACCCAAACATAGTTTCGAGCACCAACCTCATAAAACCGACGTCATCATCAGTCGCACACAAGCCAGGCGTGCCACCGCATTGGACACAACAGTTAACAAGGCCGTCTTCGACTAGAAGACCCTACAGACCCCCAAACAAACCGCTGGACCTCTACGGAAGCTCCATAATCCCTTTGAAGTTCTCTGATAATGCGGCGAACAACTTGGTCGCAGAAAATACAGTGGAGTCCAAGCCTCTGGTGATAAAGAAGAACAATTCGAGTAATAGTCAACAACATGGTTATTCGGAGAAAGCAAATGTAATCGATTGGTTTTTAGGAGTGGTTGGAATCAATAACAATGATACTGGTACTACAGCTCCACCGAAGGAATGCCAATCTTGCAGTGAGTTCTAAAATATATTTGGATTGAAATAGATAGTGGAATATGATTATGGCAATAATGTACTGTTTCTACATTATTCACATAATCTTTCATTAAGAAATGACATAATTAATTACTCATCTATTTGAAAATACCAGTTGCTTTCAGCTATGTCCTTGTTAACATTTTATTCGAAATATCTTTCTTTACTTAAGAAGAACACAACAAGCCTATTGGCAAGAAAGTTTAGACCCGCCATTTTGTGCTGTGAACAATGGTGTGAGCTATCAAGAATATATCTAAAAGTAGTGAGGTATTCTTCCTGTGGATATCAAATTCCAAACTTTAGTTACTTCTAATCCATAGTGGTAACTTCTCGTTGTTTTCAATTTCATATGCCAACTTAATGTTTGAGAATCTGTTATTGAGGCTTGAAACAAAGTCCTGTACCTTAGATTTTTGGTGTCACAATTCGCAAATATATCGTCTCCATCGGATCCAAGTTCATGGAACGTAGTCTAACTCCTCTTTTGCTTCCAGTTCAGATCTCTTCATGAACAGATCAACTATGAAGGAGGACAGTGGGTTTTACATTGCCTTGCCTGCGTGCTGCCCATAGAAACGACTGTTGAACTAGAAGTAATTCTGTTACATACAAATTTTTGTATTTGCAGTCTACGATCACTTCTCCACTAAGACCGTTGACCCTCAGAAGATTCTTCAAATATTTAACAATTTTGGTATAGTATACGCTGTCTGTTCAAAAAATTAGATGAATTTTCATTTTTCTCGATGTCACAACCATATATCCAGTTGTGAGATTGAGAGAGTTCTAAACTGGTTAACCATTCAGCAATTCCATAAGATGGAAGCTAGAGTTGATCGAATATAGATAACACATCATGAACAACAAGAGAGTTTTTTCTGTGTACTATTGACCCCACAGACGAAGTGGGTAAATACAAATGAATATTACTGCCAGATAGGACGCGTTAAACCAGGTCAAAGCGAATCCATTTGTTAGGTCATGAAATGGAAAATATCGTAGCCGAATTATGAAGCGAAGTGGGTCCAACACACTACCCAGGGGAACTCCATGAGTTTTCTATGAAAGTTTGATGTTAGATCGTTGATCAACACTGACTGATGTCGGAATCATTTGCTTGGTCACAGATCTTGCTAAGTGACCAGAAATATTGGGTATTTGACATGCAATGAAATTCCTTTTTCATTTCAGGATGCGGACAAACATTTCAACGAGTAAGGATTGTTGGAGGAGTAGAAACAATGATCAACGAGTATGTTTGGATGACGGCTCTCATGTATGGTAAATCCTTTTATTGTGGAGGGTCCCTAATCAATAATAAATATGTTTTAACTGCTGCGCATTGCGTGAATGGGTAAGTATATCCCATGTTATATCATGAATCTGTTTAAACCTGTTTTTTACATGAATAATAATTATTATAATAATAAATAAGCAGGGATGGCCTAACACTGTTAGCCTTTGGTGAGTTGCGCCACCACTTACCCGAGCAACTGGTGCAAAACCGGACCGGCAGCCCAGGCGCACCTGGGAAGGAGAACACTATTCTCCACAGGGCTAACCACCCGGTAGACCAAACACTTGGTTCCTAGTAATCGAGGAAGGGACCCCTCACAATCGACTAGCTAGGACGGGTCAGAGGCAAGGTGGTAGGCCCATAAGGATTTTTTGCCTACCGCTGACAACCCTGGCAATGACAAAGGACTTTTTGAGTGGACGCATGAGCTAAGAGATAGCCTTGTGCATTGCTACGAGAGTAGTGAGCACGCGCGAAGAGGGTACATGGTGAGATTGCATGCTCTGTGGTGTGAAACACATCCTGAGCCACCTTTCCGCCCAAAATATTAGGGATTGCGTATCCTATCTTCGGCGGCAGGGCTATATAGCTCCTTCTCAGCCTACTAACGAAGTGGTGGAAGTGACAGTTTTATCACCCGTTGGCACGGCTGGAGAGGAGACCCGTTGGCACGGCTGGAGAGGAGACCCGCGTCATACCACCAATGGAGTCAATCAGATCACGCAGGGCGCTCCACAGAATTAGGCCCCTGAAGCCACAAGAACTGGCTTGTTCACCGCCGTGTATAGCGTCGTCCAGTCGCTTTCCGAATCGGAAGGACGAAATCTCGGTCATGCGATTCGGAAGATTTAACGGCGTGTACACAAGATGGAGGCTAAGATCACGCTAGCGAGGCAACACGCGTCTCGTATCCAATTTGTGATGGACTATACAGCGACCAACATGCGTTTCACGCCCGTAGGGGCCGTCAGCATGTCCAACTTACCCTTTGGGAAATAACTAATAGAGTTTGACCATTACTAATTCTTTCTCTCTACAACAATGAAGTGGATTGTAGGTTTATTTAAATTTTATATGGAAAGAATTCAACAATATGTCTATAGATAGCTTACAAATCTTCATTTTCATTGAATAATTTTGCCTGGTAATTATAGATTGATTTGAGTACCATCCCCAATAAGTTCGCTTTCTATTTTAGTTTCAATAAAGATAGAATCACTGCTGTTTTCTTGGATCATGACAGATCTAGCTCCACTGAAACCAAAACCATTTCGAGGAAGATTAAAAATATTCTCAGACACCGAGGGTATGGATCCGGGGGTAATTATAATAATGATATCGCTCTACTTCAGCTGGACCAAGAACTGAATTTGACGGGAATGCTGAAGCCTGTATGTTTGCCCCCAACGGGAAAGAGTTTCACGGGATATGAAGGTGAGAAATGATAATGTGCGTGTTTCATATAAAGAGTTGAATAATTGCTGCATTCTGTTTTCAATAGGTTTAATAACCACGAAGGTTTCGCCTGATAAATATCTAAATCAGGTCAATCATTTCCGTCAGTTTAATCTATTGTGAACTTATAAGGGAACGGAAAACGAACATTATTCCGTAAATAATAGAGCCATTCGATTAATTATTGCGATATTGTTGAATTGATCTCACATGAAGAAATATAGTGGCTATAGATCAGAAAACATATGCTACAGCTCCCATTTTATCTTTCGACTGTCACGTAGTTAAAAAAGAAACTTCAATGTGAGGTTTCCACTTGAAAATGAAGGACATAGGAAAAACTAATACTTATGAAAGATTTTTGTAGTTTTTTTTTCATTTTTGATTGACTGTTTATTTTCTATTGCATTCATTATTAACTTTACGAATGAATCTCTATAACTGTTATCTTTCAGAACAGGATTTCATCAATAAAACTTCTATTTTACATGTACTATACATTTTTCAACACCCACATGATGAATTGATATCTAGTTTGATGCATAGATGATATCTTTTTGCATATCAGTTTTGTTTAAATATATCATTCAAGTTGTTTGTGTTCTTCAATGCACTTCCATTTATGAAGTTCATACATCGCCTTTCTCATTGATGAAATTTTCAGGAATTGTAACGGGATGGGGAGCCACCAAAGAACACGGCCAGACATCAAGTAAACTTCGAGAGGTAAAAGTTCCCATCATGTCCAATATCGATTGTAGAAAAACAGGTTACAAAAACAGGATAACGGACAATATGATGTGTGCAGGTTTTCTCAAAGGCGAAAAAGACTCATGTCAGGTGAGTATGCAGAAAATAAATCGTTTAAAACTATCGAGAAGGACAGGGATCTTCCTCTTGAAGATGATCACTTGGTGATCGAAACACGTGTCGAGGTGTTAAAATAACGGTTTGGTTATCTGGAAAAAACTCCAGTAATATTTATACTACCTAATTTGGTTCGCTGAGCCGGATCAAAATTGTTTTCCAATACAGATCAAGGTTTTTTGGAAAAACATTTTTTCAAACTGTGCTATTGAAAGTTTTCCAACTCAAAACAACGTGCTATACTTATTTTCAGGGTGACAGCGGTGGGCCTCTACACATTGTAAATGGGACAAGTCATCAGGTTGTGGGTAAGTCCAAAATCATTGTCATCTGTTTGGAAATCTTCCAATCGATGTATTTTCCATCGATGTATACCAGACTTCTAGCCTCAATCTCTTTCAAGGATATATTTCTTTTGACAAAACAAAACAAGGCTGGCCTCCACCTCATCGGAAGGGTTGCTCAATTAATGCCTTTTTTATAACGACTCCTGGTCTCTGGTCATTATCCAAAAACGGGTGTTACGTATGTCAAGGTCCTTTTGGCATTTCTTTGACCTTCTGTTCATCGACAATCTAAAAGAACTAACATAGTTGCCCAAGAAGATACGTCAATTCATCGTTCTCACCAGGGGGTGCGTATATTGAAGCACTTTTGTCGTTTCTTCGACCTTTCGGTCATTGATCTACCAAATCTACCAGAACTAACAATGAGTGACGTCAATCCATTGTTCTCAGGAAAAATTAAAGGCCTATTTGACACTTCTGCACGTACGGACACCACCCCTACAACTAGGGGTGAAAAACTCGAAGGCATGTATCTAGTATCGCTGTAAGATAACTACTGGCTCTTTCAGAACGGAATGCTTCTCCACCATTATTTTTTGGAGCTTTGCTCAATCGGAAAGAGATAAAATTGTGCATTTTATTTTCCATTTGAAATATTCTACAAAATATACATACTTATACCATTCTTTATATTTTTGAGTAGGCCGAACAGAAGGTCCTATGCCAAGTTTGAGTTTCACACATTTCTTAGACTCCATTTATGTAGAAAAATTGTTGACATTTGAGATTTTTCCCTCAGCTAGGGATTGAGTGATGTTCCCTATTAACGATAACTCTCACCTTTTCCCGTTACTCAGAACACACAAGCGTTGCATTTATCATTCAATAGTGGTACTAGGTGGGGTTATGAATGCAACATCAGAACTCTTTCGTCTCCAACAAGAATAATACTGACTGAGAAGAGGATTTGACTTTAGTCCTATTTATCACTCAAGATTGTAATAATGTAGAATTCAATTGGATTTTTCTCATCTTTCAGGAATCGTTTCATGGGGAGAAGGATGTGCAGCACCGAATTTTCCAGGCGTCTATACGAGGGTGAACAGGTATATTTCTTGGATAAGAAGTAACACTAGAGATGCCTGTTATTGTTGATGATTGTAATGTTAGAGTAATCGTTTTTATTTAATAAATATATTTATTTATCTTGATCTACATGTTGATCACTACATCTGTTCAGTACCTGCACTAGTTTCGATTCCTTGGCAAGTTTTTAGGGTTTCGAAAATCAACAGTTTCTGATGGGTGATTTTCCAATAACCAGAATGTTTGCATTTCTCCCTTTCCCTGGAAAAAGCAAAACACAAACACGCTTTATTTTTTGCTAATATACGTTATAAATAAATAACAGAATACTCGTTTGAAATATAAGGAATGTTACTCGATAAAAATTTTAAATAGAAAAGAGTACTCCATGGTTTGTAAGTGTAGAATGTCATTTTTTCTTATTCTCTATACAAACTGGAATCTACCTACCTTGACGTAGACAGTGCCTCTACTTTGAGTTTTGTATTTTTCCTTGGGTAGTAGCGTTTTTGTATAACTTGTAATATTTATTTTGCCAGGCTAAAAATAAAAAATAGTAATTGGTATTTCATGACAAGAGGTTACGGTGGCAAAGCCATTTTCCAGGTTTGCTGACGATGGTCTTCCTTAACAAAGGTGATGATGCAACGGGCGAAGTGCTCTAGTCATTAAATTGTCTACCGCCTTTGTAGACGAAACCTGCAGACCACACGACAAATAGCTTTGACACTAGCATATTTGATTACACTAATCCACAGAGATGCACAAATAGCAGGAAAGTGGCGACATCTGCAAACATTTTCAGAAACCCCGCTTGAGTAACTGAAATACAGAAAAGCATCGGCATGGGTAGTATCTGCAAAGAACTAACAGATTTGTAATTCAGTACCGTCGAAGTGTTAGAGAGAGAGGTGGTGTTTTAATGTCATGTGTGTTTCTAGCTCCACATCTCAATATATTTATATTCCACCGTGTCGTGGTATAGGGACGGAGCTCCATACATGATAACAATACTCCAAAGAAAGTCTGATCTGAGCTTTATAAAGCATCAAAAGTTTTTTGGTTCGGAACAGTGTTCCAAGCTTTTGTGGAGCAGCCTTTGCAATTCCAGATGATTTTTGATATTTGTAAACTTGGCAAATTACGGTTTTTATTGATGTCTTTTTGTATTAGTAAGCTGTAGGTGATACTACAGAACCGTAATATGGGTTTCTAAGATTGTCTTATGCGCCTGAGTTTCAATATATTCTTACCTCACTAGTCGACTGCATTCGGGAAGCAGTATTCACAGTATCTCCAAAGAAACAGTACCTAGGTACTTTTATACCAACGACACCGGCCACAGCAGGCCCGGAATGGATTCCTGAAAAATATTATCGTTGGAAAATACTCTTCAAAGATCATTGAAGTTGAATGTGTATAAAACCACTTGATAAAATCAATGAAGTAAGTATGAGCGAAGGATTACCGTGGTCTTTTGAAGAGAAATATGTAGAACTGAGGAACTACGAGTGGATAAGGATTCAATCCATATGAATCAGGTTATGGATATGGTTACAATACCTATTTTCAGTTGAACTTCTGTTTTTCCAGCACATGTCATATTCTTGATGGCTTTCAGCATTTCTAATGCCAATTCTGCTATATTTTGAGCATGAAATCGAGTTCTTTCTGGGGCACCGCTAGCTGCCATGTATATTTGTCCCACGGTTTCCACCTTGAACAAAAATCACATATTTTTCAAATAAAAATTCATTCGGTCTTTTTTTCCTACTTCATTTAAGTGAATGACGTAGAGTATTGAACTACTTTGGTTACTGGGTCATACTCCATTAATAAATTCTATATTTAGTCGTAGTGTTTTTTACCTTGTAGACCTGAAGTTTGTCCAGTAAGGAATCGAAACAAGAGAAGACTGTATTCATTGTTGAAACAACTACCATCGTTTCTTTAACAGTCTGGGAGGTCAGACCAACTAACTCGCAGAATAATATAGTGACTTCTTCGAAGGCCTGAAAATCACAGCAAAGTTCACTATCTTCGGACTATCCAAGACGATAATCATACAATTTTGATACTATGAATTTTATTTCAGATACGTTTTGCTATACAGTAGCTCCACCAGTCTAACTGATGAAATTCAGTTATGATTTGTACCTCGAGTGAGCAGATTCCATCATACCCAAAATAGCTAATTCCCCCTTACTTTATAAAAGCTTCAATCTCATACTCATATTTTCATACCGCTCATGTTCCGTGACTTGGCTGGCCGAATTTGAAGTCACGGCACTACAAGACTGTCTGACTCACTGTTTCTGAAATATTTATCGATTTGAATTTCCGCCAGTCACGAGACCACATGACAACCACGTGACAAAATGGGCGAATCCTGATTGGCTGGGCGACCTGTCTGCCTGAATGGTGGGTATGCCTACTTAAAAAAATGTAGAGTGAAAACTGTATATTTATTGTCATGGATATCATTAGTTTAATCAGTTATTATAATATTGTTAGGATGCACTTTGGTCTCGAAAACTTGACCACAATCTTTTTCAAAAATCTATTTCAATGATATATAAGTGATCTCTAGAAACGATAATATTTTGAGAAATGTCTGCATGTGGATGAATTCAAGATGGGCTCCACAGTTTTTAAATTATTTACAGATATTAATAATAATATAATATATGAATTTATATGTATCAGCACAATTTTTCTATCCAATATTTATCTTTACTCACCTCACAAGTACTGAGAGATGATTTAGTTGTTCTCAGTCTATCTGCGACTGTTTTGGGGATCATAGAATACAACAATTCATCTCCTCTACGTTTCCAAGTTTCAAGGAGAGTATAATTCGTGTCCAACTCGTTAGATCTCTGTTCGGCTTCGTCAAACATGACTTCAAGTCTAAAAAATGTGAAGTATCTGTTGAAGCTGAATTCATTATTTGTTGCGGAGTTGTTGTCTATATAACTGAGATACAGAAGGTTTGGTTTTTTGAAATTTCATGCATAATATTCAAAAAATAAAAAACTGACGTTTGTGAGATTATGAAATGAAACCTTTTAGTTTACTTACTTGGAATTATGCTGCCATTCGGCTAAAACCAACTCTTTACTCAGACCGTGCGGATTTAGATCATTCAAGTAAAGTGCTTGATCCTTAAGATCGCCAAGATCATTTATTCTAGAAAATTAATACATTTCGAATGACCAAGTTTGAATTTTACTTGAAATACATTCATATATAGAAACAGTATCTAGAAGTAACTCACATAGGACTACATAAATAAATAATGGAATTGATATCACGTATGTATTTCATCTGTCCCTTGAGGAGAATGTTCTTGGTTCCGGGCACTGGTGAAATGGATCCATTATCCTCTTTCATTTCTTCAGATTCCTCACTATCGTTATAATTTGTGATTCCTCTGTTGCACTCCAGCTCGAACATTACGGGTTGTAGATTCAGTGTCTAAAAATTGTAAAATATCAGAAAAATCAATGGAAGTCAGATTTGGAAGGCGAGCATGAAGATTCAATCATCGTGATCGTCTTGGAATAAAGAGAATAACTACATACATTTTTCCAGGTGAATGACACGCCCTTAGGTCTCCTTATTCTGAAATTATTCGTGACTGGTTTGCCCAACAGAGCTTCTTCCCCTCGCCATATTTCATAAAATCGCTGTCCATGGCCTACGACAATCATACTAGTGTCTACAACCAAACCGAACGGAAAAAGTTCCAATAGGAGATCCCGTGAGAATGTTGTTAATGGGTCAACCTGTCTGAAAGATTCTTTCTGACTTTTGTGCAGCATCTGCAAATTTTATTAACTGAAAGATTTGCAAAGGAGACACTTCTCCACAGAAATACATTACTGCACTGTGAATTAACGATTATTTTTTATTCTTTCGATACAGTTTTGAGCCTGCTAATACACTTACGTAAGCTCTGTTGTCAAAATCCAGTCTAAAAGTAACAATGACATGATTTTTTGGTCCACTAGCGGAAGAAGCTTTTTCCAAAACTTTGACTTTCAGTTTCAAATCATAAAAATCTTTGGCAATTTGTTGCAGCTGACCTGAAAATGATGTATTAATTAATATAACCTAGTTATATGCTTTTTCCTTCTTTTACTGACTATTTTTTTATTGTTTTCTGTATCAGTGTATTTAGTGTAAACAACAAGATACTCTCAGGTCTCAAAGCCTTTGCTAAATCCTGTCCAAATTTTCCATATCTCGAAATAAAGGAAGCCTTTATCAGTCTCCATATTTGTGCATCCCAACCTTTCTCCGAAGTTCCGGTTCTTTTTGCAACATCACTGGATAAATGACTTCTGCTTACAGTGATTTCACGACCAATTCATTCTTCTTTCAACTTTCTCACCCTTTTTTCACGAGTCAATTCTCACTGAATACCCTTTTGGGGCCTCCATTTTTGAATTTGTCGGGACCTCGTTGTTAGGTAAAATATTTTTGTCTAGGTGACGTATGACAAAAGTTCCCTTTCTAGTTCCCTTTCATGTTTTCAATTACTCCCCTTAATTAATTTTCAGACTATTTGTTGAGGCCTGAGGTTTTCTAGCCTAGCATATACTTGGGACACCCTACCCAGCATTGCCTCTTCTATTTCTTGTAGATTGTAAAGTTTTTTGGTTCTGGTCTCATTAGTGCCAGATTTTCGTGCCAGGAAACATTTCTCTCTGATCCTTAACTATCTGTGGGGCAACATTTGTTGGAACTAGAGATCAAGTTTCGAAGTCAGATTCATAATCTATGTTGTTGGTTTTTCAAAGGTTTTGATGAGATATGATAAAGGTATCCCGGAGTTTTCCCTTGAGATAAGGCCCATTCAGTTTTCGGTAGGGGTTGCATGATACTTCTTTTGGTTTCACCCTCATAATACGCAGGAAGACCGCGCGGAAACTAGAATTGCCTTAGGTACAGTAGGTACAGCAAAAAAATCTAGTTTGCCGTTATAGTTTGAAGTTATACTTCTTTTGGCGCGTTGGGGAAAATGGCGAGAGTAAATTTTTACGATGCGCGCGCACATCGCGATGTAAAACCGACACCTTGAAGTTAGCTTCTTCTTCTTTAATTTATGTTGCTGTTGCTTCTCAGTCGAGCGCATTTGGCCAGACTCCTCCTGTTCATAGTGAACAGAAGCTTCGGCCGAAGGCGCAGCTGTCTTGCTCGAGCAATGCTACCACCCTAAGTTTTACTTGAATTTTTTCGGTTCAGTATTATCTCAAGGCTGTTCTTTGAAAATTAAAAAAGAGGGCAACGGGTGACTGGTACTTGAGAGACAATTTTCTTTGCCATATTGCACTTTATATGTAAAATCTCCTTGACCCTTAGCTGGCAAAAAACTGTTTTCCCTTTTAGTTATCGCTCCTCCACTAAGGATAACCCTCAGAAGTTGAATCTTGTGCGAGCCAAAGACCAACGAGGTTTTATTTTTTGATGGAAAACTACTGGTTATCATTATTTGTATGTTTATTCATATACTTACCCATGATGTACTGTGTGAATCCTTGTCGACCACTCCTGTATACAAGGACGCAACCGTGTGAGTCGATGTCGGTCAAATACATTGAGGGGCTTTGCATTTTGGGGTAAGTGAATCGAAATTGGGAATGAATATTGTCGACGCTTTCCAGAAAATCCGTGAAATATCTGCCAGTCGCCTTCACGGTGACATCGTATCTGAATAATTCAATATTTTGTATATATATTAAAAGATGAAAAACGTTTTGAATGTTTTTAATGTCTATGAACATTTTGAGGTGGAATAAGTTGGAGTTCTCATGAAATACATTCAGCAAAAACTATTGCAGTAGCTACACTAATAGAGAATTGATAACCATCTCCGTGGTGACTTTCATCGAACAACAACGCAATTTTTTCTAATGACTGACAGACTACTCGATCAAGAACGAGCTGCCAATCATTATATCTGGTGCTGCCATCTATATGGAACAGAATTATGTATTACAATACAAACGGTAAATGTATCCAACTAACAAAGAACATGGAAGTGAGGGTCGTTGTTATAAGTACAGAATTGCTAACATTATCATCAGATAGGTACGTCTAGTGATATCACTTACCCCAAATTCGAGAAAAACCTGACGAAACACCTTCCGAAAAAATTCATAAAGCTGTCGTAAGACGCATTGGTGAGTGTGGCACAAGCCGCTGCTAATGATCCAAGGATGAAATCAGGGTAAACCTGGTGGGTTTTGAACTTGTCGTAGTCGCATTTGGCTATTGTTTTGATTTCCTTCCAGAATTCTTCCCCGTATTCCATCTCCAGCAAACAAACAAAAACTGTTAACATATTTATGATTACACGGTGTAAGATGGGTATACTCGTATGTCGACTTTCCCTTCATAATTTCGCTAAAGAGGATGTTTCTATCTGTTTTTCTCAGATTTCCTTTGGAAAAATTATCCTTTGGCTACAATGAGATACTTTTCGAAGCAATTTTGAACGTCATGTGAAGATACGTACCACACATTGAAACGGTAAAACAAAACATTAGACCCTAGTTAGCAAATGATGTGGCAATTTAATTTTCTTCAGGCAAAAGCCGAAGGAAAACACAATAATCAAGCAGCCTGAATCAGTCGTGAACGTATCCATAAAATAGAGACAAGTTTCTTTATTATTAACTTGAATTAGATCAGAGTCTGTATTTATCTGTGTTTGCACATCTGTATGTGATATTTCAATCATATCCCAACATTTTTCTATAAGGGTGGTATGAAAAGTTCCTGACCTAACAAAGATACAAGACATTTTTCAGATTTTTTTCAACATAGCGTCCTTTGAACTCCACACACTTTTCCCAGCGATGCTCCCATCTCTGAAACCCCTCCAAATAGTACTTTCGAGCCCAATTTTGGATGGGGGAACAGAAAGAAGTCACTTGGGACTAGATCTGGTGAGTAAGGCGGTTTGTCAAGCAGTTCAAACCTTAATTTGAGGATTTTCACCATGGAAAACGCTGAGGTATGGGACGGGGCGTTATCTTTGTGAAACAGGTTTTTTCTGCAAATGTGGCAACTCTTCCTTCAGCTTGTCAAGCAATGATATGGAGTATGCTGCTGTGATGGTTTTTTCCTTTTTGAAGATATCACTGGTAAAAACACAGTTTGCTGCCGGAATTTTTTTACTGTTTCTAGGTAATCTGGGTCTGCTGAATCCAAAAATGCCACCAGATTTGCTCCATCAGATCGTTTTCAGAAAATACGACAACAGATCATATTTCTAACATATAGGGTAATTTAACGCAGCACTACTCACATATATTTAGGTAAACGAAACACG